>CAIGQQ010033860.1:1921942-1936987 GCA_903798035.1 Danio albolineatus
TACTTGCACATTTAGTAAGTTTGACAAATATACTAACAAGGACAGATGATAAAACGTACAATACAAGATAAAATGCTTGCAAACTGCACATTTGGGCAGATGTGCTATTCCGTGCATGCTCTGTGCACATTATAAATCCTGCAAAAATAGCATGAAAAGCCTGCAAGAATGCAATCTGCATGTCTCCATAGTCACAGCTGATTCATAGTGAAATGAAGCCGGGTGAATCATATGAAAATGTGATTCATTTGAATTTGAATTGCGACCATAAATGAATAGCTCATGTGTGCTCATGCAGCTTTAGGCCACATTTAGTTCCCTCTCACATTTTCGTTCAGACTGAGGGAATAAATTAGGTTTTGAAGGAGGCGAGGGGGATAGAATAGCAGAATTTCCTGTTTTTTCTTTTTTACGAATCTGCGGATTGCGGTCGTATCACAGTTTTGGTCGTTTATTCTCAGTTTCAGCAGGTTTATCTGTGGATCTTTCTTCTCTTTGTCACAAATCAACTCCCCCCACCTCCAGCTCCACAGGTAGCCCACCTACCAACCGGCCAGACATCTGTTGTCTAGCAACTCCTCCACCAATCAGAACGCAAAGGCCTCTCTTCCTCTCTGCAGTGGAACCAGCCCTGCATGCAAATACAGGAACCCTCTGGATCCCACAGAACCCCAGCAAATCACAGCACAAAACTTTGACTCTAAACTTTAGCAGCTCATGCAAACGCAGCTACATGTCAATAACCAGTTCCTGACAATTCATCCTGATCACAGTATGACAACTCAAATTACTGGTGGCATATTTCTCACATTACACGTTTAAATGGAAAAAATGTTGCAGCTTAAGAAGTATGCGCAGATAAGTATGTCATTCCCAAGACCAGCTCAGATCTTCAACAGAGCAGATGGCTTATTCATACACTGAACAACATCAGTGCTATTAATCTGGCTGCGCACCAGGAACAACCACCGTCATAAATAACACTTGCATTATTGGACAACAGCTATGAAACAATTAATGCGGCAGACCAGAATTATGGATAGCTGCATTAATGTTCAACATTTAACCAATAGAGAAATGCAAACACATTCACACACATTTATATTTCTATCTTCTTTTATACAGCGTTATCACACTTAAATGTACACTCACCGGCCACTTTATTAGGTACACCTTATTAGTACCAGGTAGAACCGCATTTAGCCTTAAGAACTGCCTTAATTCTTCATGGCAAAGAATCAACAAGGTACAGGAAATATTCCTCAGAGATTTTGGTTCATATTGACATACAGTAATAGCATTACGCAGTTTTTGAAGATTTGTCGGCTGCACATCCATGATACGAATCTTCCGTTCCACCACATCCCAAAGGTGCTCTATTGGATTGAGTTCTGGTAACTGTGGAGGCCATTTGAGTACATTAAACTCATTGTTATTTTGAAGAATCCAGTCTAAGATGATTCACGTTTTATGACATGCCGCTTTATCCTGTTGTCATGTTGTCAACGCCAAATTTTGAGCCTACCATCTGAATGTTGCAGCAGAAATGGAGACTCATCAGACCAGGCAATGTTTTTCCAATCTTCAATTGTCCAATTTTTGTTATCCTGTGTGAATTGTAGCCTTAGTTTCCTGTTCTTAGCTGACAGGAGCGGCACCCGGTGTGGTCTTCTGCTGCTGTAGCCCATCCGCCTCAAGGTTTGAAGTGTTGTGCGTTCAGAGACGCTCTTCTGCATACCTCAGTTGTAACGAGTGGTGTAACGATTTGAGTTACTGTTGCCTTTCTATCAGCTGGAACCAGTCTGGCCATTCTCCTCTGACCTCTGGCATCAACAAGGAATTTGTGCCCACAGAACAACCGCTCACTGGATATTTCCACTTGTTCGGACCATTCTCTGTAAACCCTACAGATGATTGTGCATGAAAATCCCAGTAGATCAGCAGTTTCTGAAATACTCAGACCAGCCCGTCTAGCACCAACAACTATGCCACGTTCAAAGTCACTTAAATCACCTTTCTTCCCCATACTGATGCTCGGATTGAAGTGCAGCAGATCATCTTGACCGTGTCTACATGCATTGAGTTGCTGCCATATACAAATACTGTACATTCGTCTGCTTTGCGTTGCTTTCTTAGCTGTTTGAGATCCAAATGTTTATGTTCATATAATTATTAATTACCTTTTTCTAAATACTTTGTCTCTAAAAATGAGGGGGGCGTAAACCCCCAATTCCCCCGGTTGCTACGCCCCTGCACTGACAGTCAAATTAGTTAAAAACCTATGTCAGTTTGGGCGGAAAGTAAGACATTTCAGGCTGTCTAAAATTGCTCCTTCCTTTGTGGATCAGTTCAACCTTTGACATTTTGCTTGCAGACCCTTTACATTGACACATAGCTACTTCACCCAATGAAGGCTAATATCTGTGAGAATACAAAGAAATAATAGAGGCACTTTAAACAACAAAGTTTATTCAATTCCTTATCCATCACCCGAATACTCGAAGAAGCACCCATACGATGCATTCTGGATGTTTTACGCCATAAGTAACAGATTGTCTACACAGATAAAGATCTCCGTCTCTATAAGAGCCTCTGTTGGTCTTCCTAGCAGCAGTCAGAGGTCAGTGGGCATTTTATTGAGTTGCATCTGTAGAAGCAGGGTCCATTTAGCAGATTGGCTGTCAGTGATGATCTTTACGAAAAGGCGGCAGCACGCAGAGAAAGTCTTGGCAGGACACGATCACGCTGCTGTTTGCTGTGGACCGGGACGCTTGTGTAAATTCTCTGACCCATTTATCATGTCAGAAGCCTGTTTCATCACCATATGCTTCTGCTGTATGAAAAACAGGGTTATTTGTATACATTGGGTATACGTTTGACAAGCGCAGGTCGCAAATTTCCCCCATGCTGCTGAGTTTTTAATCAAATTTGTTCTGTAACTTACAAGATAGGTTTAAGTCATGTGGGTGTTTTCATTATGCAGACTGTCACTCTCTAGCACACTTTCTTTCAATGCTGCTGTAGTTTTTAAGCAGATGGCATATAGTCCTATTATAACCATGGTAATCCCAAATGAACTCGGTAAACTAAAACTTAATATATATGTTTATACAACAGTTCTGTCTGGTTCTTGAATCTGATTGGATGATAGCCACGATATTCCACAATAACAGCACTCGACCAGCCTTTACACCTTTTACCCTTGTGTATTACTCCGCTCACATACAGCAACAAGCAGAGGGCACTCTACAGTTTGACAAATATTGCTGCTTTTGGGCAACATAATGTACTTTTGAGGATTTTTTAGTCGAGAATGTAGTTGTTTATATTGCAACTATGTAGTTTGTTTATAAGGATAATGTGTATTTTAAAATATTTAGAATTTAAGAAGGTCACTGGTTCGAGCCCCAGCAGGGCCAGTTGGCATTTCTGTGTGGAGTTTGCATGTTCTTCTTTCCTCCGGGTGCTCCTTTTTACCTCACAAGTCCAAAGACATGTGGTATAGGTGAATTGGTTAGGCTTAAATTGTTCGTAGTGTATGAGTGTGAATGAGTGTGTATGGATGTTTCCCAGAGATGGGTTGCAGCTGGAAGGGCATGCGCTGTGTAAAACATATGCTGGATAAGTTGATGGTTCATTCCGCTGTGGCGACCCCAGATTAATGAAGGCACTAAGCCGAAAAGCAAATGAATGAATGAATGAATTTCTGAGAGACAGAGCTTCGGCGACCATTAGCCTGTCTTTGAGCAAAGATGGTTGACGATGTTCATCCACAAGATGTTGACAGAGACCGCATAATAAGCCCTAAGAGAAAACCGGCGTTATTTTAAACTACAGCTGATCAAATCATTATTAAACAGGCAAACGACTTTCTAAGTCGATCTCTCTCTTTTGTATGTTGTATTTATACCATATAATTGTAGTGTATTGAGTGTGACATGGGACTCGCACATCAGAAATGTGTGTTGTGTTGGCAGAAAGAAAGAAGAAATGCCTGCATGTGTTTAGCGTTTTTCCTTTTCGCAAACCCAACAGCAATCTTGTAGTTATTGTGCTACTTTTTTCAGGGTTAATTATTGTGATCTGCCGATTGCAACAGAGAAATATTGTAGGGTGATATCTCTGTAGACGGATGGCATTTCATGTCACGTTCAGCCTTCTAATCTGAAAGTGTGAGCAAAATCACATGTTTTGTCATCACTTTAGACATTACACTAGAGAATCATTCAAATACTAGCTCTAAAGCGATGTTGGTGAATTATTAACGGTTTATGCTGTATTGACGTCAGCTGCAGATGTAAAAGAATGGCGGAAGAAAGTAGTTCCTAAGGCAAAAGGGTTTTAAGACTCTCTGTGTTTGATTTTCTTTTTTATATACACAGTTGTGCTGTCGAACTGTTGTATAAACACAATATCACACTCGTAGCAGTGTGATATGGCTGTATATCAGCACTGGTGGGACACTAAGCATGCCTCCCACCAGTGCTGATATTCAGCCATATAGCACTGCTATGAGTGTGATATACATACACAGTTGAAGTCAGAATAATTAGCCCCCCTTTGATTTATTTTTTTTCTTCCTTTTTTTAGATTTCCCATATGATGTTTCACAGAGCAAGGTAATTTTCACAGTATGTCTGATTATATTTTTTCTTCTGAAGAAAGTCTTATTTGTTTTATTCCGTTTGTTACAATAATATTCAAACAAAGTCTTAAAAACAGTATGCATTCAGTTAGTGGAGAGTGTGGTTATAACTACTGGACAGTTTTTGTGTAGGATGTTCGCAGTGTAAAGTACAAGATAGGAACTTTTCCAGAGACACTGTTATTTTTATAGAACGTGTGATTTTCTGAAGGTCAGAAAAAGAGCGTGAAAGTTTGCTTCTGTTTTTATGCTGTTTGGATGCCGGTCTGCTCCATACAGATATGTCATTCAGCTGGATCACTCACTGTTCGAGCCGCTGTGATTGGATGAGCACTAGTCCGCTAGTAACACAGGAAAGGCTGATCAAATGTCAGAGAAATGTCAGGTCCCTTTGGAGAAAAATGAACGCCCAGGCGAATAGGTCACCATGAGTTCACTGTATGAGATGGCAAAAGAGGCCAGAGCTTGGCGTCTTCTAACTGATCTGCGACGACGAATGGCAAACTTTTAACAGTTTGCTCACAATCTGAGCCCTTAGGCAAACTTGTGGTTACAGTTTTGCTGATTTTCTTTGAGGTCAGTAATACAATTCTATCTGTCTGTCTGTCTGTCTGTCTCTCTGTCTGTCTGTCTGTCTATCTATCTTGTCCAGATCTGATCACATGATTGTAAATTGGGCCTGATCACACGGTTACAGACTCGATTGGAATCAGACAGTACCTCTTAATCGGGACTCGAATATTTATGTCTGTATATATATATATATATATATATATATTCTCTATTTTTAACACATGTATAGTTATGCAACGACACGGAGTTAAACTCTTTCTTGACTTTTCACAGAAACAGCAACGTGTGCGGCATGACATCACTTTGTTGCAGAGATGCTGTTGGTTAAATGGCGGCAAAATAGAATAAGGAAACAGCTTGAAGCGGAAAGCGTGACATCCCTACTTTCTAGCTATCAATATATCTATTTATCTGTACATATTCTATTATATATATTATATTAATACTGTACATTTACAGCACTATATATTATTGCTGCATATTTATTTATAGAATTTTATTTATTTTACTGTGATCTATACAGTAATTTCACAATGCCACTTTAAAATACATTAATATACTACAGTTAGATACTGTGTAATCTGTCTGTCCATCCATCCGTGCATCTATCTGTCTGTCTGTTTGTCTGTCTGTCTATACCTTTCAAATTATTCAAATAAAAATAAATCAATTTTACGTTTGCAAATATATAAATGATACATCACAGTCTATATTTGTTTAATTCCTGGATTTTTTTTTCAACACAGGTAAAAAAACAAAAAAACATTTTAATCTCAAATCATTTTGAGCTTCTGATCTTAAATTTTGACTTTGATCATTTAACTAGTTTTGAATCAACAACGTTAAAAAATAAATAATAATAATAAATTGTAATAATAAATAACTATTTTGTCATATCCTTGTCTATTGTTTTCAAAAAATTGGAAAGTCCATTTTGCTGGTTGTGTCTGTGCGTGTACGTGTGTGTTCTGATTTATGCGGTTTACAAGGATTTCCTTTATCCATCAGTTTTCATTATTCTTCAGTTTGTGTTCATCATTCGTTAACTCGAACACTTAAATAGTCAAGGGCGAGTAAATGATGACGACAGAATAGTAATTTTTTGTGTGAACTATCCCCTATCCGTGTGAAGTCTCAAAGTTTCTGCGTTCATCGTCAGTTCATACTCCAGTCCAGTAGGTGGAGGTAATGTACCTTTAAATTTGTTTACAAACTGCCGTCACACTTTACTATTTTAGTAGTAGGAATTGTTTTAAGTGAAGCTAATTTAGCTCATACTTTAGAGGGTCTAACTTAATACCTTCAGAAACCCAAATTGTATGCTGACTGGGAAAACTAAGGCAGGAACATCCACTACAAGGCCCAATTCTTCCAAAGCAGCTGCGTTTGCTGGTAAAACTTCATTTCCTCCTCTTTTTAAAACGTCTGGTTTCAGATTTTGATACATTGTATTCATATTCATGTTGTTGTAATATTCGCAATACATGTTCCATCACTGCTGAGTTTTATATGCTGTTGAATAAACACCAGATTATGTTGCTGTTTTACTATTTTAGTCACCTTTTCTCTCACTTTTCCGTGTTTTTTGAGAGACTAATACTCTCTTCAAGTTTATTTGTGTAATAAACATAGATTTAAAATTATCCAAGGCACATTTTTAGTTCAAGCTTTATTTTAACAACACCAGAGTGTCACTGCTGAAATGCATTAGTGTTTAGTGGCTGGATTTCCAAATGTTCAGTGTTTAGTGTGTGTGGCAAGACAAGTAATGAAGGATTTCTATGGTTTATTATCTGAAGAAGTGTCTAGACTATTATTTCTCGCTGATGAAACCTAAGAGGACTTTTTGCAATGAAGTGGATTGCGGAGTCTGTTACGTCAAATGTTTACTGTGAATGTCAAGTTGGTGGATAAAAGATGAAAGGGGGTTTTCCAGCATAAATAAAATAAATTGTCCAATACAGCTTTGCATTTCCTTCCCATGCGTTGAATTATGCCTGATTTAATTTTATTTTTGGCAGAATTTTTTTTAAAAAGCAAGTAAACCTGTTTGCTTTTAAAGCAATTAGCTGACTTTAAAATTAAAGTAACATATTTACTCCATTTTTAAATGAAACAAATAGCTTTTAAAGCCTATTATACGGTGGCCGAGAGAGCTTAACGTGCTGCAATTTAAGAAAGCACATGCAATAACAAAAAACACCAGCAAATTAAGAAACGATGTTCATCAATTTGACAGCACACCTGTTGCAAATACTCACAACACAGACAACGGAAGAAACGCTCAGCAAATTGGTCAAAATACAAACAAAAGAAGAAACGTGCATCATATTGGTCAAAACACTTGCAAACATCCACATAACACAATGGAAATATTTCAAGAGGACTCAAAAACATGACGGACCCAGCTGAGATACGGACCCGCCGTGACTGTTGTTCAGTGAAGTGATTGGTGGTCTTTGAAAGGTGAGTTGTTTTTCGTTTATTTTAATATCCTGATTACACGATTCCGTTGTCTTTTGTAAATTATCAGCCTAATTAATGATTAACTGAAACGTTGCGTTATTAAATAAATTAACTACATCCGTATCTCAGCTGGGTCTGTCATGTTTTTGGGTCCTCTTGAAACATTTTCGTTGTGTTATGCGGAGGTTTGCAAGTGTTTTGAACAATTTGCTGCGCGTTTCTTCCGTTGTCTGTGTTGTGAGAATTTGCTACAGGTGTGCTGTTATATTGATGATAATCGTTTCTTAATTTGCTGTTGTTTTTTGTAATTGCATGTGCTTTTTTAAATTGCAGCACGTTAAGCACTCTCAGCCACCGTACTATCAACTAGGCATGGGCTAGAATAAGATTCTGACAGTATGATAACCTTGGATAAAAATATCACGATTTCACAGTTTTACGATATCGCGTTTACTGCTCTAATAAATTCTTTTTAAATGTCTGGCTAAAAAGCAAAACCTTTTTCCTTTTTGAACACAATATATTTTATTTTGAGAAACATTTAAGATATTTTGGGGCAGTAAACATGTCAGGCTAAATAATTCAAGTAAATAATTGACTTTTGCCGTCATCATTTGTTTAAAAAACACAGATGTCTTTACAATTACACAATTAACTAAGAAAAAAAAAAAACCTCACACATACCATAGGAACGGTATAGCAGAAAGTTTTGGCAGTCTGAAAACTTTTCCAGACAGCGGTATACCTTGAAAATGGTCCCATGCCTACTATCAACTGCCAACTTGTATAATAATACCAACCTTTTTGCCCACATTACACTGAATTATTGATGATATGAATAGAAAATGTCAGAACAACAAACTGATCTCAGCTCTATCATGCATTGGGGAAAAAACAAAAACATGATAAAATAGGGTCAGAATGCTATGAACGAACCTCCGGCGAATGTACGACCCCCTGCAGTTTAAACTAAAATCCTTCACTTCCACTGTGACTTGCAGGACACATTAAATGTAAATTCTGTTTGAACTGTGAACTGATTTTAGACACTAAAAAATCTACTCTCTTCTTAATCAGAATTTTCTGTGGAAATGAAGAGATGTCGCGATGACGAAAGATGAAGCAAGCAAGCAAGAAGAGAATAAGATTGAGAGAGAAAAGGTAAGATGAAGTTCAAGCTGACCTTTGGTTGACCTTTCATAAGAGCGGCCCACGGGTAAATCCAGCTAATGATGCGTCAGCGAGAATGAGTCCACAGCAAACACACAAGACACACACACACACACACTTAAAACACGGCCGCAGTGCATCACCGTTCATCCGTCACCCACAATGCAACTCTTTGCTTCTGGAAACAGCAGTGCTTCTTTTGAAATAAGATGGCATGATTTTACTGGCTCTCATCCAAAATGAAGTGAACTTGCTTGTGTACGCAGCATTTTGTGGAGCTTGTGTGATTGTGACTAAGAAAAATAGCTTTTTTTGATTTATGGGAAAGTAGCGGCCAACTTAAAGGTAGTAGGAGGACTGGAATCAGACTTGGCAGTTTTTGTGGCTGTTATTTCCAAACTGTACTACATTACATATTACTTGTTAATGGTGTCAGGGTGTCTGTGGCGGTCTTAAAAAGTCACAAAATCTCTTAAAAAGTCGTAAAACTCATAAAAAGCCACAGCCTTATCACCCAGACCACATGGGAAAACTAGGTTGCTGTTGAAAGTGGTGTTAGTGAGGCCAGCAGGGGGCGCTTAAGCTGCGATCTGTGTGAGTCCTGAGGCCCCAGTTAAGCGATGGGGACACCATACTGTCAGTAAGTGATGTCTTTCGGATGAGACTATTAACCGAGGTCCTGACTCTCTGGTCATTAAAAATCCCAGGATGTCCTACGAAAAAAGAGTAGGTTTAACCCTGGCATCATGGCCCTTACCGAACATGGCCTCCCAATCATCCCTATCCACTGAGTTGGCTTTATCACTGTCTCTCCACTCCACCAATAGCTGGCGTGTGGTGAGCGCATTGGCGCTGTTGTCCTGTGGCTGCCGTCCAATTGGATGCTACACACTGATGGTGGAGTGGAGCGAGCAACCTCATGATTGTGAAGCACTATGTGTCTATGGCCGTATAAAATAATTGCGCAATATAAGCAAGCAGGTTCGCTGGTTCGAGCCTCGGCTGGGTCAGTTGGCATTTCTGTGTGGAGTTTGCATGTTCTTCCTGTGTTCGTGTGGGTTTCCTCCGGGTGCTCCGGTTTCCCCCACAAGTAGAAAGACATGCGGTATAGGTGAATTGGGTAAGCTAAATTGTCTGTAGTGTATTTGTGTGAATGAGTGTGTATGGATGTTTCCCCAGAGATGGGTTGTGGCTGGAAGGGCATCCGCTGCGTAAAACAAATGGATAAGTTGGCGGTTCATTCCGCTGTGGCGACCCCGGATTAATAAAGGGACTAAGCCGAAAAGAAAATGAATGAATGAATGAATGAAGGGTTTTGATCCACTTCAAATGTTGACCACTATTTATTTATTTATTTATTTGTTTACTTATCTCCCTTTTTTGAAATATTGACAAACTTTAAAAAAAATTCTGATTTTCAAAGAAGAACATGTATTTAATTGTTTAAACTGTTTAATGATGAATTTATTTAATCAGAGATGAATGATGAGCGCTGCCATGTTCACTTCAGTGGAGAGATTAGAGCAAAGCAAACAGCTAACCTTACGTACACTTGTCTTCACACCCATATATTGCTGTCATTTGTTATAATTTTTATTTGAAAGTCGCTTTGGATAAACTCCAAGAAAACATTTTGCTGCTTGTTCAAACTACTTATTTAAAAAAACACAACTCTTGAGATTTTTAAAATTTAGGTTCAATCAATTTAAATTTAGAGAAAGAATCACGTTAACTTAATTTGTGTTGGGACACCATGGAACCAGCATTACAGAGTAGAAGCGTTTGCAATAAGCGTTTTTCAATAAATTAATGTAAAAATGTAATAAAAATGTAAATCCCCTGTATGGTTCTGGTATTTTAACATCACTAATAATAGTGTAAGGTTCTAGACTGTGCAGTTTTCTTTCCCAGTCACACACAAAAAATTATAATAATAAAATCTGTGGTTGCACAAAAATGGCAGGTTTCGAATCACATTCTTCCAACCAAGCAACTTCCATTGAGATAAATGGGAATGCTGATTCTAAGCTTTCTCCAGAGATCATAGAATTTTTGCCACATGCATACATACAGTATGCATGCCGTTCTCAGAAATAAGTAATCATCTCCATTACCGCAGCACAAGGCATTAATATTTAAAGCCATTCCATTCAAGCAGATGAGTGATTTCAGAGCTGGGCCTTTCAGTTGACCTTCTCGGAGATACAGCCGCGTCAATTGACCTCAGTGATGCACAAACACAGCCACTCGCACACAACAGACACATGCTGCTCAAGAAAATCACAGGATTAAATTAGCCTAATATTGATTTCAATTAAAGCAAATGAAGGGGTGATGCGGGGTAACTGTACTGTGTGTGTGTATGATGGAGGATCTCGTTGTGTGGTTCTTAGTGATTTATTGAATAAGCGAACTGAAGCCTCAGGCTCTCCTGCAGAAATGGCACACATGCTACAAATGGAAAATGACACATGGTATAGCGATACAAGAAAATGTTTCAGCGTAACAGTGAAATGACAGAGAGTGTGGTCATTTGTCTCATAAATAATATATATTTTAATTAGAGCAGAAAAAAATGGTTGAAAGAAAACAAAGTTTTCTAATACACATGGCGTCAATGATAAATGACCATCATACCTTGTCTGAATACCATATTTCATCCGTAAACTGATCTGCTTGCAGGTAATTATAAAGTATTCTTTATCGTTTACAGTGTTGTGACGCATACATTATACACCCACACTCAAAAAAATGCTACTCTTTCAAACTACTTATTTAAATGAACTGAAACAACACAATTCTTGAGAATTTTTCGGAGGGACAACTTCATTGTTTTATGTACAATTCACTTAAATTTAAGTTAACTTATTCGATTTGTGTTGGGACAACGTGAATGAATTATGTGGAACCCTGCATCTTTTACAGTGCACAGGCCACTTTGTTGCAATGTCAAACATTACATTTTTTTAAAGGTGCAGTATGTAAGTTTGACACCCAGTGGCTGAACTAGGTATTGCACTCCTGGATCAAAACACATTTTCACTTGGCTCCGAGTCCACGCAAGTGCAGGTCGCCAGATTGGCGTGACTATCGAGCCTAAAGTGACACAACACAAATCAGTGATTCAGCATGTACATTTAATAATGGTAAAGAGGTTTTGTTGGAGTGCAGTAAGTGCACTGTTCTTTGCTTCTGAATGGCTGTGTTTAAATTTCTGTTGTGTTTCGTCTGGTGCAAACAGCCAAAGTGTTTCACTTATCACGTAACATGTTATTAGGACAAGGGGTGACAATGTAACCTGCTTACCTAATGTTTACGTTTGTAATAATTGTATTATTTGCTAATTAATACTCACCTCATGTGCAACTCTGAATCTGCGTTTCATTTCGGAGTCTGCTACTGTCCACCAGAGGTCGCATTACAGTCACGGACTTATACTTTGAGAAGCTTTCTGACTAAATAAATGAAATATGCTGTTTTTCATCAAGGTAACCCGGGGTGCTGAAATATAATTGGCTAAACTGGTATTGGGCGGGTTAAAAGAACCAAAAAAAAGACAGCCGTTCCAGCACGGAAAACACATTTTCAAAGCAGAATATCTGACTTCAACATTGTTTGTTTTTCAAATAAACCATAAAGTTCATTTAGCATGTTTCCTAAACATTGGCAAACATATGGTATTTTATGCTTTAGAAGAGTCAAAAACTTACATACAGCACCTTTAAATTTAATCAAATTAAGCTTATCAGTCAGTTTAACTTAAGTTACGTTAAACTGATTTAAAACAGTTGTAATAGAAATATGATTAACTAAGTTTAATAGCTTAACAAAAAATGTTCTAGAAACATTGCTCAGAGATTTTGCTCTGTATTGACATTATCAGGATTTTTTGCTTACGAAATGCTGCTTACTGTAACTTTTCTCTTTATATGTTAGGTCTTTTTCTGTTAACCCAGATATGATCCCAGTGCACCTACAGATTCCAAAATACTTAAACCAGCTCATCTGACACCAACAACCATGCCATGCTAAAAGATTAATTAACTTCTGTTTATTATTTAGCAGATGCATGTGTCCAAAGCAACTTGCAAGGAATATAACAAGCGATCCTTAATAAGGAGACAAATAAGCTCAAGAAGTGTAAGTAATGTAACATTTTAGACATTGTTTAGAAAAATAAAAAATGATGAGAGTTGAAGCAAGTGAAATCTCAACCTTCAGTGTGGTTTTTAAAAGTCAGATAGTCATGAAAAAATTATCCTTTAATCATTATATACACACACACAGTGGTGTGAAAAAGTGTTTGCCCCCTTACTGATTTCTTGTTTTGCATGTTTGTCAAATATTAGTTAAAATTGACACATAAAAGTAAACGCATTATGAAAGTTGTTATTAATAAAGGAAAACAAAATTCAAAACTACATCTCTGTAAATCCCCCAGTTAAACATAACTCTGGCACCTGAGTTCAATTTCTCTTGCCACACTCAGACACTCAGATTACTGATTCACCTGTTCGAAATCAAGAAATCACTGAAATAGAACTTACCTGACAAACTGAAGTAGACCAAAAGGTCCTCAAAAGCTAGGCATCATGCTGAGATCCAAAGAAATTCAAAAACAAACTATATGTATATATTCCACATTTAATGGTTAGGTGTTTGACATTTTGTTTTATAATAAAATCCATAATTGTTTTTGTAAAATGTTCAGTTCTGTGATGTAATTTTAGGTTTGATATTCGCCCTTTCTGTAAAAGGTTATAACATGTTAAAGATAGCTGTGGAGACTTTTTCCCCCCTCCTCAACACATTGTGAGACATTTTAACGACATGCTTCTGCTATTACCTGATTTGCATAATACCAATTGTACGCTCAGCTATAAACCTCATTGACATTTATTTTAAGGGAAATATTTGGTCTCTTTGGAATGAATCCTAGCATGAAGCGCATGTGGTGTATGCATTAACATAATTAACAGAACTGCATTTTTTGCCTCATTGCATGTTAATGGTCTTGAACAAATTGCTGCATACAATTTTATAAAGACAGCCAACAAAAAGTGTCAGACATTCAATTCACTTCTGCTACACTTCAGAAAAGTCCATGAAAGTGGGACTTATATAGTGTTAAAGGGATAGTTCACTCTAAAACAAAACATCTGCCATCATTTACTCTCCCTTAAAACCTATTTCTTCAAAAAAGACTATTTCTTCAAAAACTTACAGAGCTGGGTGCACCTCAGAAAGCATCTAGTGGACTTGAACAACCTATTCTGTTTTTCAGCCTTTCTAAAGCACATAAAGTACAGCTATTATCTCAGTAAAATCCATGTTAGCCATTTAGCAACAAAGCTGAAGTCACCAGGCAGACAGATGCCCTGTCCATGACATGAATTAACGTCTATTGTGAAGTAAATTTGACACGCGAATGAAGAGAGTGTTCGCGTGTCGATTTATGTGCAAATAGCATGATTTATTTGTGCATGCCGCATCTGGTGTGAACACTTATGCCGTTTTGGTGACCATCGCTTTAAATTCAAATGAGATTGTGCTCTCAGCCAGAGAGGCGGAGCCTGTGCTTCAGTGAGATCGTTACTAATGAGTGGTACTTTCCCCCTCCGATGAAAAGGGATCGTGTCAATCAAAGTGTTTCTGCAGACTGTTTTTATCAAGTGTGATAATCAAGAAAATCGATTTAATAAATTTTTATCATTAGAGGCTGTATATGCCACACGACCCCTCATAAAAAACCCTTAGGAAAGTAATTTTTTGCATGATAGGTCCCCTTTAATGCTTGCTCCTAGTTTTATTCATCAGCGCATGTTACATAAAAACAGCCTCTAAAAATAAGGTTAGGTGAGCAGCGGTGCTGCGTATTGTCACCATACTATAATCTGTATTCCAAAAGGATACTCAGGTCTAGAGGAGAATAACATTGAAATGTGTGTAGGTGGAAGACTGATACACTCAACAAAACACAGCAGACTGCAAACAAAGAAAGAGAAGGGGAACAAAGTCAGTCAGAATGCTACAAGAATTGAACTTGACCAAGATCAGAACACTGGTAAATTCATGAAGAGCCTGATGGAGATTAAATAAAATAAATAAATAAATACAGTTGAAGTGAATTGATAAATATTTCCCAAATTATGTTTACAGAGCAAGGAATCTTTGACAGTATTTCCTATAAT
>CAIGQQ010033860.1:1937087-1950174 GCA_903798035.1 Danio albolineatus
ATATAATCTGGAGAAAGACTTATTTGTTTTATTTTAGGCTAGAATAAAAGCAGTTTTTATTTTTATTTTTGTTTAACCATTATTAGCCTTGAAATAGGACACAACTTCTGAACTTTGGCAGTATTTCAGGTTTCAACCGAACGAGAAAGTAGAGGCTGTAAATACAGACGAGGCAGTTTGCTAATTGTGCAACAAAAAGGTATAAAAGGGACAGTGTCTGTTGGAAAACCGGTGATGCAGTGACAAATTACTTGGCGAAGGAAATATTCGTTCATTCATTCATTTTCTTTTCAGCTTAGTCCCTTTATTAATCTGGGGTCACCACAGCGGAATGAACCGCCACCCTATCCAGCATATGCTTCACGCAGCAGATGCCCTTCCAGCCGCAACCCATCTCTGGGAAACATCCATACACACTCATTCACACTCATACGCTACGGACAATTAGCTTACCCAATTCGCCTATAGCACATGTCTTTGGATTTGTGGAGGAAACCGGAGCACCTGGAGGAAACCCACGCAACCACGAGGAGAACATGCAAACTCCACACAGAAATGCCAACTGACCCAGCCGAGGCTCGAACCAGCGACCTTCTTGCTATGAGGCGATCGTGCTACTCACTACGCCACCGCAGCGCCCGGCGAAGGAAATATATGAAATAAAAATGTAAATTCTAAAAGTTGTCAATATTGTTGTGTATGTTATTTTGTGATGGTTTTAGTATCAGTGTTTAGCGTTCAGTTTCTGAATGGTTTGGATGCAAACCAACAGTTTGGTGACGCTGTCTGATCCTTACATCATTATTTATTTATTATTCACGGTAATATCGTATACTGGGGTAAAATGGGGAGGAGGTTTGATGGTATCAAAATTTGGATACCGCCCAAGCCTAGTACACAAACAAGCACGTGTGGTCAGAACCATACCTGTCAACATTGGGATGTGAAAATAAGGGATCCCCTCCCCACCCCCGAAAATTACATAAATAAACAAATTTATTAATAAATTACATAAATAAACATGTCCTTCTGGAGCTGTTTCATTGTAAATAAACAGTTAAACGGTCAGTAATAATTTTTTATATTATTATTTACAAAAGAAAATGACGGCATTTGATTGCTTTCCTAACGTTTTATGCTTATTTAGGACAAAATTAGTTGTGTTAAAATTTTTTTAAAAAACATCAAGATCGACATCTTTAGATGTTATTATTATTAATTATGTGTATACTGTATGTCTGTTCAAACATGCACCCAAAACCCAGTATCCACGCTTGCTCTGCTTCTAATCGAGTGTACAGAATCCGTTTGGGAAACAGCGTCTATTTATCACTACGGACGCGTCAGCTGACAGTCACGCACCGCTTTATGGCTGTTTTGAGGATTGCATAGGAGGAGCGACGACACCTGTAATGGAAAGGAAAGGGAATCCCGACGTTTTTATGTTTATTTCAGAGTGTTCCATGCCTAAATAAAACGAGTCAGAACTGATTCACATTTAAGAGCAAGGGGCGGCCCCTGGTGGTTCGGCAGTATGGGTTGCGAATAGTGAGGATTGGCTCTCTAAAGTTTATTGACACCCATCAGAGAACGACTGAAAATACGGAAGAAATACGGGAAAATACTTTTACGGGATGATAGCGGGATAGAACTGTAAAATACGGGAGGGTTGACAGGTATGGTCAGAACACAAACGAGTCGCAGGTAATGAAGTATTATGCATTTCTCCTAAAGAAAAGCCTAAGCAAAATGCTAGCAGGTATCTGTAGCTTCACTCATGCTCCGCCTCTTTGCTCATGTTTGGAAACCCCCAGTCAGTGCGATGACACACGAACAAAAATAGCAACGGTTGGCCACGCCTACTTGTAGTTCATTTGCGCTATTCAGAAATCTATGGGTGACGTCACGGATACTATGTCCGTATAAGTCTATGATAATACTCCATATTTGAGATTGAGAGACATTTAGAGACATTGATGACATGCACAGTGTAAACTAAAGAAAAATATTTTCATTCTCATTCTGGGAGAAAACTATTAAAAGTATCAAATCTGGTACGAGGAGTCATCATGACAGATCCGCCAGGTGTTGCCATGGAAACAGAGTCAATTACGTCTTAATACATGGCAATTATTTGAACTACATATTTCACACACCCCTCCAAAAAATCCTGTGAATGCTAACTGATAAATAATTCACATCACTAGGGATGCTGTAAAATAGCAGAATTAATTTAGCCGTCTTATTGGAAAATGCTCAAATTGCTAATCCTGTTATTAGCGCAGCCTTATTTAAATCTCCTCATTTAATTAACACATTCAAGATGTCCTGAGTGAAAAGGACTTTTATATTTCCTGAAGCAGGAAAAGAAGATGAATGCCTGTACAGTAAATACAAACATTAAAGTAATGTAGTAAACAACTATTTAATTGTTTTGTGTTTTATCTTTTGGATATTTCAGAAGCTAATTATTTATAAAAGCCACATTAAAGTACAGACCGACTTCATACAAACTAATCAGCGTGTCTCTTTTTATTCTCTAAAGTTCAGATAAACGAAAGTGCTGAAATTCTCATTTGCTCATGCTGAGGTTTTCTGGTATCCAGAGAGAAGGAGAGCAGCTTAATCAGGCTTTTTCTATTTCCCCCAGAAACACACACAGGCGGAGAATGACATTAATGTGTAATAAAGATACTTTCATTCAGTTTCATTAAAATAATCACATTTAAATCCACGTAGTGTTTGTTCCTTTGTGTTTTGCAGAGAGCTAACACAAACGAAACTACATTTGCACAATTACAAAAAGAAATCTTATCTAATCTTGGTCTTCTCCATGTTCTAATGTTCAAAGGGTGAATGTTACCATATTATTAGTTTTTTTATTTACATTTCTGTGTAGAGTTTGCATGTTCTCCCCGTGTCGGTTTCCTCCAGGTGCTTCTGTTTCCCCCGCATTCCAAAGACATTCGCTTTAGGTGAATTGAATAAACTAAATTGCCTGTAGTGTATGAGTGTGTATAGATGTTTTCCAGTACTTGGTTGCAGCTGGAAGGTCTGTGTAAAACACATGCTGGATAAGTTGGCGGTTCACTCTGCTGTGGAGGTTTCTGATGAATACAGGGACTAAGCTGAAGGAAAATAATAATAATAATAATAATTAGGGCTGTCCAAAAATTAATCGTGATTACTCACATCCAAAATAAAAGTTTAACATAATATTTGTGTGTTTACTGTGTATATTTTATTATGAATATATAAATACACACATGCATATGCTTGATAAAATGTTGGTTTATATTTAGATATATAAAAAATATATGTGTATGATACAAATTTTACATTTGAATATGATTAACTACTTTGATGCAACTTTTTTATATATAGTTTTGGCTTCTATGAATGTGTTTATCACATTTACATAATAAATATATATAACACACACACACAAATTATGTCAAAACAAACTTTTATTTTGGATGTGATTAATCACGATAAATTTTTGGACAGTCCTAATAATAATACATTTTATTTAAAGGCGCCTTTCTGGCAACTCAAAGACACCGTACAATGAAATAAGAGCCATAAAATAATAAAACTAATATATAAAATGCACAACAATAGTGCAGTTACAGATTAAACATTAAAAGCCATCTTAAATAGGTGGGTTTTGATTTGAATAATGTGAGGAAGTCAATGTTTCTGATGGCAGGTGGTAGTGAGTTACAAAGCTGGGGAGCAAAGCGGCTAAATGCTCTATTGCCCATGGACGACAGCCGAGCAGAGGGAACGAAATGATTGAATGAATGAATGAATGAATGAATTAATTAATTAATTAATGAACTTGTAATCGCTCTGCGCGGCTTGTACCGTCTAGTGCTCAATGCAGTCAACCAATCACAACAGACTGGGTCATCGAACCACTCACCACAGAATATCATCAATCAAAGGAAGGGTTTGGATAAAATTTGTTGTTCAACAAATCATTGGAAATCATTGGGATAATTAAGTAAAAATAAATGAATATTATGAGACAGTGAAAGTGTTTTTTGACCTTTCAGGCATATCAGCATGTTGTTCGAGACCCTCAAAACCAAAGAGATTTTTAGATCATTTAGATTTTTCAGTTGATCACATTAAATAACAGAGGTGTCACTTTAAAAATGTACAGACCTATAATGAAAGCATTCGAAGATTTCTAACTGTTTATGCTCATTTTAAGACAAAATATGTTGTGTTTAACAGAAAACCCACCAAGATCGACATGTTTAGATTTGTTGTTGTTATAATTATTATTATTATTATTATTATTATTATTATTATTATTATTATTATTATTCATTCATTTTCTTTTCGACTTAGTCCCTTTATTAATCTGGGGTCGCCACAGCGGAATGAATCGCCAACTTATCCAGCATATGTTTTACGAAGCGGATGCCCTTCCAGCTGCAACCCATCTCTGGGAAAATAATAATAATAATAATAATAATAATAATAATAATAATTATTATTATTATTATTTATTTTTATGTCTGTTCAAACACGCACCCAAAACCAACACAGGCTCATTCTGAAAACTTAGTCGAACGTCCGTTTCTTGAGACCGCACATTATGTAGTCAGAGGTACATATGGCTATGGGGCGGTATGATGCCGTTCCTTTTCGTGCTTACCAGCTGACCGCTTGCCGTCAGCTGGTAAGCACATATGGACGGCTTCCTGCAATCAGTTTGTTCCGTTAGCTCGCTGTGTTCGTCGGCGGACTTGAGACGCAGAGAGGTTCCAGAAAGTAGGTAAGACAAAAACAGAATCCAAAAAATAAAAAAAACAGTAAATAACAGGGTGAGAATGCGGTAAAATCTAAAAACGTGGTAAAAATGAGACGAGGGCTTTTTTTTTTTTTTCTGCATTGCTTTTTTGAGAAATGTTGGTTGGGTTTAGGGAAGTGTGTGGGTGGGTCAGACGATTAAATTTTAGTTGGGTTTAGGGAAGAAGGAGGGTGGGTCAGTCGATTGGTCAGTCATTTAGTCATTCAAACAGTCAGTCGACAGCGGCCTCTGGTGGGTTTACACAAGAACAGCAGGCACAAACGGCACTCGCGAGAGACATTTTAGATCGCAAAAAGCGTACACAGCAGCCTCTCGTAGATTCGCGAAAGCAAAAAAGTGAAAAAAAAAAGTACCTCTCGGGACGTATTTTGTGGCCTCCAGAAATGTACGTGGGACTACGCTTTCAGAATGAGCCTGGGTTGCCCAAAACCCAGTGTCCACTTTTGCCCCCTTCAATTCACGTGTACAGAATCCGTTTGGGAAATAGCGTATATTTATCGTTTGACACTATTGTTTTGTGGACTGCATAGGAAGGGCGACGGCGCCTGTAATGGAAAGGAAGGGAATCCCGCTGTTTTTTTTTTTTTATTTATTTCAAAATGTTTTCATGTCTAAATCAAATGAAAGCACAAAACAGATTCACATTTATTAGCAAGGGGTGTCCCCTGGTGGGTCGACGATATAGGTTGCGTATCGTGAGGATCAGCTCTTTAATGTTTATTGCCATCCTTCATAGAAAAGATTTAAAAAATTGGAGAAATACGGGAAAATACCTTTTACAGGATCATAGTGGTATTCAATTGTAAAATATGGGAGAATCCTGGGAAAAACTGGATAGTTGAGAGGTATGTAATGTTCATTCTCTTACTCCAGACCCAAATGCATAGCAAGGGTTAAAGTTGGACTTTCAGCGCATTCCTGATTCTGCATCTGTATCACCTCCAACGTTTAATATCTGACATTTAAACGTTCTGTTTTGACAATAAAAAGATGCCAAACTTGACAACAAGCTCTCTCCCCGCTCCAGCCTGCTGTTTATGCATTTGAATAAGCTCGCACACTGCAGCCTTCTTCTTCTCTCTGATCTGCAGAAAAGCGCCACTGTGCACAGCCGTCTCAAAATCAACCACCTGCATTCTGACACCACTATCTGTAGCATCTCCGATTGATAAAAAGAGCCAATTCAGAGATGATGAATGCAACATTTTTCTCCTGGAATGATAAAGCGCGTGCTGGACCGTAAACTGCAAGTGCTGATCTCGACATGCATCTGCTGGGCTTCTCCGAAAGATAAGACGGGACTCGGGAAGACACTAATGTGATGCAGCTCCACTGATGTTAGATAGATGATTGTGTGCCTTGAATCTGCATGTTCTCTCTCCTTCCCATCACTCTCTCTCTCTCTCTCTCTCTGTCTTTGCATGATTTGTTCAGTTTGCAGTGGCGAGGACAGATGAAAATCAGAGGGAATTATTGGCCAAGGTGACCCATTTAAATGAGAGTGGACATTGTGGGTTTAAATGAGAGCTTGTGTACTGGGTTTAACTTTTTGACTTAACGTGCAATCCATTTACTTCTATAATCTGAAGGTTTTTTTATGTTTGATTGTTTGTTTTCTTAGCAAAACTGGAAATATAATTGGGTATGGTTTTGTTTTGTTCATTTGGAATTTTTAGGAAGACGTGCAACCTAGGCTCAGTGGAAATATGTGCTTAAAACGTAAAATACAGTTCTCTGTGTACGTTTCACTGCACGGTTCAGATAGAAAATTCACTAGAGAGCGCTGTTTTCTTTTTTGTGAATCTGAAATAAATTAATTAAGGTACGTGTTGTTGTATGTTTCAGATACATGTTCTCTTTCTACATGTCTAGGAGAAGGTGTGGCTTGTCTTACAGATCGGCTAGCGAACCACTGACCTAAACCCAATCAGTCAATCAACCAATCAATATCAATCACAAATAAATATATAAAATAGTATTATACAATAAATAAAAAAAAATTAAAATAAGCACCAGTGCCTATAGTATAAATACTAAATGGAAAAGATACTAATATTTGAAGGGCTTTTAGCATGAAAATTGATATTTTGATTAAACTGATTAAATTGATTTTTTTAATTAAACTTTAAAAGGTTTTCCCATACAAGAAACTTTAGGTACACCTTGCCAAAAATAAAGTTTTGTCAGATATTTACTAGTAAAACTAATCATGTTTAATTTATCAGTATTCCAAAAACTGTCACTTCCAAAAACTTAAAACGTGGCAACTCTTTGCAGTTGACAATTGTGAAGTTATTTACTGACTATGAATAGTCTTCGTTTGCTGTAATAAAAAGAACAAAGCCTCAAAGCCTATCATGACAATTTCAGCAGTGAGGTCTCTAGACTGTACACCTGAAATGATAATTGAGAAAATTTCACATCAATATATTTAGCCAATTAAAATGCACTGGGTCTGCTGCCAATCAGAGCAATCAGGGCTTTTTAAAAGGAGGGTCTATTCAGACTCCAGACCATTTCAAACAGTCTGGGAATAGAAGTGGAGCAATAATAAAAATTTAATGTTTATTATTTTTGTACGTTTAAAGGGTCACGAAACACTAAAACACATTTTTGAGATGTTAACAGTCATTTATATTTCCCACATTGCTAAAAACACTATTAGGACACATATATTTCACTAAAAAGTGAAAACTTGTGGGTTTTGCATTGTTTAGAGCAAATTCGTTCAAAATAAATTATGAAGCTGCGTCATGTTGATGAGATCCTTTGTGAATTCCAGCGTCAAGATTGGCCGTTTGTACCAGCCAGTACAAAGTGACTTTTTTTGAGTTTTCATCATTAATTCATGAGAAAGACTTGGTTCAAACCAATCAGCACGCTCTATTGTGAATGAGATGCAACTTCATTAATATTCATGATAGCTTCGAAGACTGTTTTTACCTGTTGCAGTGTTCAGAGAGACGCCACGTAATTCACGAAAGTAATAGACGAATTGTTCTGAGACATGGATTGTCAGTGTTGCGTTTATAAATGTGCCACAACAGGATTTGTTTGTATTTCCCTGTTATGAGACACCAGCTAGCGTGTGGATCCAAGCAGTTGGATTACAGTGGTCTGCTAAGACTTGACAAAAATTTGTTTGTAAGAAAAAATTTTTTTACCCGAGAGCTTTTCGAATCTGTAATTGGTGAAATCCGGATTTTCCACTAGTCTACTTTCAAAAAAATAAAAAGTGCGGTTCCATTTTTTTGTTGATTGTCTTGTCTTTACATCTTTGGCAAGTGTGTGATCAATGTCTTTGTTTATGTTTGTTCGGATGGCAAAGTTAGTATCGTCAGCAGTACTCTTTCAGTTTTTAAAGACAGACCTTAGTCAAAATGATTTAGTTACTAAGTGTACAGTAATATCACTACAATATGATGGACTTACAGTAAATCTTCCACTTCCACACAGCTCTCAGATAAGCTGTAAATATGTGAAAATGTGTGAAAATCAGCTGTAGTGCACATACTGAAACTCCCCTTTTCATGCAAACCCTTTCCTCTTTCACCACTCGACACTCCCACCTAAACAAAGCTGAACTCACCCACTTTCCTCACTTTTTTCAAACTAAAGGTGTGAAAACACCCTGCTAAGACCGGGGGGTTTCATGGCCCTTTTATGGAGGTTGACCTATTCTATTAACAAAATACTCACTTTTACAATAGCATCATGCCGTCTTTTTAACTAAGTTAGGTATCATTTAAAGGGGTGGTTCAGAGTGTATTTTTAAAGCTTGGTTGTTTTTATAAGATGCAAAGCAATGTGTGCACATGCTTCATTTGTGAAAAATCACGCTATTCTTTCATATATCTTACTTTAATTATATACAGCTACTCTGCTAACATGAAAACGCCTGTCATATTTCCTAGTTCCTCCAAAGGCCCGCCCTCTAGAGGCTCTGATTGGTCAGCTAACATAATGTACTGCGATTCGCGGATCGGCTCCATGTCACTAGGAAGCATCCTGCTATAACATCACAGCACATCTGGCCACGCCCCTTCACTGTGCGGGGTGTGTGCTTGTAAGCTGAAGGGTTTATGACATCATTAACCCGAATGTATTTTTTTGTAGTCCCCAAAGTCCATTCGCTGTAGGCTTTGCTAAGCTCACACAACTACATTACACACCAACTAAAGTTTAAAATATGATATCATAGTGGACCCCTTTAAGAGAATATATTCAAAAAATAACTTGCCTGTCTCATACTGCAGTGCTGAAGTATTTCAGTCAAGGGATATGTCCCATGATGAGTTGCGTCTGCGTCTGGAAAGCTTTGTACACATTAGTGCTAAATCGTTTTCCTGCGCCGTGTTTGGATTGTTCATTTCAAACAGCTTGCGTATAATTGCATCGACATCAGTAAAGACAGCCGACATCTGTTGGAGAACAAACACGGATTTATATATCGAATTTGTAAACATGACAGTAAAGAAAACAGAAGAAAAACAGAGGTAGATGTGAACGGGAATTCGCTGATAAGGTGGATTTATAGGCTTGTAGATGGGCACAACATGAGTTATCCATCGTGGCATATGGAGGTCGGGGACTAGAAAAAGAAAAGCTCGGTGATTAATTGCTGATGTGTGCTGGATTCCATTAGTTATGCTGTACCTCAAGCACACTGAAATCTGTTTATTCAGAAAGACATTTGCATTTGACTATCTTGCAGACGCTTGCCTCATTTTGGGCTGCGTGTTGTTCGGCTTTACAGTGAAGAACTAGTCCAGAGCCATTGTACACCTCTTTCCTGCAGTCACCTAAAAATCCATGTAAAATGCATGGTTGTCAATGTGTTTGTTTTAATGGTTCCTTGTCACCAATACGAACTTGAATATCAGCATTGACTCCATCAGTAATGACAATCTTGAAGCACGGAATCAATCCTAACGTGGTCCTATTGTGTATTTACACTTTCAGCTTGCTTTACTGTGTTGGTGTTTGCAGATATTTCTCAAGCTCAAAGCGTCACTCCAAAGGGAGTTTTCTCTATTTCAGTGAATAATAAACACACACCTCATGGGATATCCTGAATTTAAGGGTCTATTCACAACTGGAAAGTGCGTTTGTTCACTTGCTTTAGTCTGGACCAAGCATAATGTAGATATACACTTATCGGCCACTTTATTAGGTACACCTGTCCAGCTGTTTCCTAAAGTAAATTTCTAATCAGCCAATCGCATGACAGCAACTCAATGCATTTGTAGCCTTGTAGACATGGTCAAGAAGATCTGCTGCTGGTCAAACTGAGCATCAGAATGAGGAAGAAAGGTGATTTAAGTGACTTTGAATGTGGCATGGTTGTTAGTGCCTGACGGGCTGGTCTGAGTATTTCAGAAACTTCTGATCTACTGGGATTTTCATGCACAACCATCTCTAGGGTTTACAGAGAATGGTCAGAAGAAGAGAAAATATCCAGTGAGAGGCAGTTCTGTGGGCTCAAATGCCTTGTTGATGCCAAAGGTCAGAGGTGATTGGTCAGACTGATAGAAAGGCAACAGTAACTCAAATAACCACTTGTTACAACCAAGGTAACACACAACACGTCAAACCTTGTGGCAGATGGGCTACAGCAGAAGAAGATCATATCAGATGCCACTCCTGTCAGCTAAGAACAGGAAACTACAGGCTACAATTCACACAGGCTCACCAAAATTGGACATTTCTGCTGCGGCATTCGCATTGTAGGGTCAGATTTTAGCTTCAACAACATGAAAGTATGGATCCATTTTGCCTTGTATCAACAGTTCAGGCTGCTGGTGGTAGAGTAATGATGTGAGGGAAATTTTCTTGACGCACTTTGAGCCCAATAGTACCAATTGAGCATCGTATCAACGGCACAGCCTGCCTGAGTATTGTTGCTGACCATGTCCATCCCTTTATGACCACAGTGTACCCATCGTCATAATGCACAAATCATCTCAGACTAGTTTCTTGAACATGACAATGAGTTCAATATACTCAAATGGCCTCCACAGTCACCAGAGCTCAATCCAATAGAGCACCTTTGGTGTGCGTTGGAACGGGAGATTATGGATGTGCAGCTGACAAACCTGCAGCAACAGCATGATGCTATCATGTCAATATGGACCAAAGTCTCTGAGGAATATTTCCATCCCTGCTGAATCTACGCCACGAAAGATTAAATCAGTTCTGAAGGCAAAAGCGGGTCCAACCTGATACTAGTAAAGTGTACCTGATAAAGTGGCCGCTGAGTGTAAACAATATATATTTAAAATTTTGGTGAATTTAGCTTTACACTACCCTTTTTGCAAGTGAAGCAGTAATTGTAAACAATACCTCCACGTGCTGAAGTCAGCTACATCGTCGTCCGCCACCGACAAACACTTGCTGTATTTAAAAAATATTTTTTTTGCTCTCACAATTCTTTCTTTCAATTGTAGACGTACAACAATATAAAGCAATGTGTCATGAAATGTGTATAATACCCGTTTCAGTTATAATGGTAGGCTAGTTGCCTCAAACTTGTATCCGAACTAGAGCTGGGGCGTAGACCACCGAGTACGTTTACATTGACGCAAATAATTCAATTTTAATGCGATTAAGACACTACTCTGATTAAGAGCGTACCATGTAAACAGCGATATTTTATTAATTTAATTTTTTTTATTAATTTAATCCGATTAAGGTCATAATCGAACTAAAGAGAAATCGAATTAAGACATGTGGAGTATGACGAGCTTAGTCGCATTATTGAAGTGCAGTACAGACATGTAAACACCTTAATTAAATTATTAGGACTTTTCGAGTGTTTTGCGACAGGATAGTCCACACACACACAGACACACACACACACACACACACACACACACACGGCTGTTTGACTCTCTTTGCACCTACCGGGTCAGTGAAGACCACAGACACCTGCATCGTGAAATGCGGAGATTTGTTCCTCCATTCAGCATGCGGTATAAACTTCCATTAAAACAACACTCTTTCAGCAGTTCATAGTTGCATCCAATCTCTCATTTGTCACGGGGGGCATGCATGAAATGTTCCTGAGTAAAAATGAAAGTGCCAAACTGCAGTTACACTCAAAAAATTAAAAATGAAACACATGAAATTACATGAAACTCCAGAGGAAATGAGGGTAGAGTGGTGACGCAGTGACATAAATCGAATTACTGTATGTGCTATAACATGTAAAACGGGATCATTTAAAGGAACATTCAAAAAGTGAAATGCCCTTTAATTCTACAGCATGACAATTTTTACTGTACTTTTACTGTAATGTAATAAAATTTCACACTAGCAGTACAAACCATGGTCACACTTTATTTTGATGATCCGTTAAGTTGCATTGCAACTAATTCTCATTAGATTATAAGTAGACTGTGAGGTTGGGTTAGGGTTGGGGTTAGGAGTTTCTTGTAAGTTTCTTGTTGTCGGTTGAATGTCAGTATCAACAGATATTAAGTAGACAGTCTACTGATGCTCAATTGGACCATCAAAATAAAGTGTTACCGAAAACATTTGAGTATATACTATTGAAATAAATCAATTGCAAACAAGTGATACATTTTTGTCTTCAACTAAAGTAGCAGTGCTTGATCACTTTGATTACAGTAGAATACCGCAAGTTCTTGATACGCAGTCAGTTAATTTTCAGGTTTTAAAAGGACCCACAACGCAGTGCATATTACAGTAGTGAACTGTAAAGAATGTATGTGGTATTTTACTGGGCGTTTTTTCAGTAAATAACTGTAAACTTGCGGCAAAGTCTAACAGTTTATAGAACAGATGAAAGATGTTTGTAAAAAGCTGCTGATGTGTGAAGGGGTGGCTCAGGCCCCGTTTACGCTAATGCATTTTCGTTTTAAAACGCATAAGTTTTGCTACGGTTACGCCATCCGTCCACACTACGCTGGCGTTTCGAGCCCCGAAAACGGAGCATTTTGGAAATGCTGGGGAGGCCGTTTTCATTCTAAAACGCTGCTGCTCCGTCTCAGTGTGGATTGGGGAAAACGGAGACATCTGAAAACGGAGGCGTGGCTGCAGAGATTCTCTTCTCGACTGTCATACAATGACGTTAATTGAATTACTGTATGTGCTATAACATGTAAAACGGGATCATGAATGGAACATTCAAAAAACAACTCATGTAAACGTCTTAATCTTATTATTGTCTTAATTAGATTAAGGCAAATAATTTGATTACTGATGTCCATGTAAACAGAGTCATTGTTTGCGTTTACATGG
>CAIGQQ010033860.1:1950184-1967375 GCA_903798035.1 Danio albolineatus
TAAGAGCGTACCATGTAAACAGCAATATTTTATTATTATTATTTTTTGATTAATTTAATCCGATTAAGATCATAATCGAACTAAAGAGAAATAGAATTAAGACATGTGGAGGAACATTCAAAAAGCAACTCATGTAAACGTCTTAATCCTATTATTGTCTTAATTAGATTACGGCAAATAATTCGATAACAGGTGTCCATGTAAAAGGAGTCATTGTTTGCGTTTACATGGACACCAATAATTTGACTTTAATGCAATTTAGGACAATACTCTGATTAAGAGCGTACCATGTAAACAGCGATATATTATTATTATTTATTTATTTATTAATTTAATCCGATTAATATCATAATCTATCTAAAGAGAAATCGAACTAAGACATGTGGAGGAACATTCAAAAAGCAACTCATGTAAACGCCTTAATCATATTATTGTCTTAATTAGATTACGGCAAATAATTCGATTACTGATGTCCATGTAAACAGAGTCATTGTTTGCGTTTACATGGACACCAATTATTCGATTTCAATGAGATTTAAGACAATACTCTGATTAAGAGCGTACCATGTAAACAGCAATATTTTATTATTATTATTTTTTTATTAATTTAATCCGATTAAGATCATAATCGAACTAAAGAGAAATCGAATCAAGACATGTTTTAGAACATCCAAAAAGCAACTTATGTAAACGCCTTAATCATAATATTGTCTTAAATAGATTAATGCAAATAATTTGATTACTGATGTCCATGTTTGCCAGCAATGGCAGATGGCACAGGTGCACAAACTATGGGGTCCTGATGTCCCAAAAAGTGCAGGGCTTTCTGCAAATGTGTTGAATCGAAGTTTAAACATATTTACACCAATAATGTAGATGTAATAGACAGTTTATATAATCCATGTTTTTGCCTGCTGTTTTGTTTCAACCAAATTGTACACCAAACTAAAACAAAATCACACATTTCTGTAGATCTGGACCAGAAGAATAACTCTCATTAGCTGAGAATGCAAAATAGACGTCTGTCTCCAGGTAGGCTATTCTAAATTCCCCTGACCGTTTTTAAAATAATTTATTATATTCATAATTTAATATTTTAATGATAAAAATCCAGCATGTCTTGTGTGATGTTATCAGGTCACGCACGTTTTTAAGAATTAATGCAGTTGTTCCAGAAAGCTTTCAAAACACTATGAATATGTATTACTTACTTTTTTATTTCTAATGAACCAATTGCTTAAGAGTCGAAAACAGCATGAGAGTAAAACATAAATATGCAACAGCTGTCTTATTCAAATTTCTATGGACAAATCGTTTCAAGCTTTTCGAACACCAAAGAGCTGAGTGGCATTAAAATCCGCTACAGATAATAGCTCTGCGGGCTGTAGAGTTTTATTAAAATGAAAGACAACGAGATATTTGAACACTTTCATTTACGAAGAGGGATTGATTTTGGTCTGTATCAGGAGTTGAAGCGGGTCCAGAAACCCAAGGATGCAGGGGTAGCTTTTTGGACAGAGCTTCTAATAAGAAGAATTTTATTGTATTTTTGCGGTAATGAATTGGCAGCAGCGTTGACAGCAACTTACTGCAACTGCCCCTTTATTGTAACTTACCTGTAAATGTGTTTTACAGTAGCAGGGCCCTACCGCAATTTCATTTTACAGTAAAATAGCCTAACTGGAACTTATTTTATGGTAAAATGCCCTTTAATTCTACAAAAATTTTACAGTACTTTTACTGTAATGTAATAAAGTTTTACACTAGCAGTACAAAACATGGTCACACTTTATTTTGATGGTCCGTTTGTTGAATTTAAGTTACATTGCAATTAATTCTCAATAGATTATGAGTAGACGGTTAGGGTTGGGGTTAGGTGTAGGGTTAGTGTAAGTTAACATGTTCTTGCAAAGTTTTTTATAGTCAGTTAAATGTCTGTTGAATGTCAGTATCATTAAGTAGACAGTCTACTAATACTCAAATGGACCATCAAAATAAAGTTGTACCGAAAACATTTGAGTATTTACTATTGAAATATCAATTGCAAACAAGTGACAATTTTTTGTTTTCAACTACAGTAGCAGTGCTTGATTACTTTGATTGCAGTTAGAATACCGCAAGTTCCTAATATGCAGTCAGTTAATGTTAACACAGTGCATATTACAGTAGTGAAGTGTAAAGAATCTATGTGGTATTTTACTGGGCGGTTTTTCAGTAAATAACTCTAACAGTGTATAGAACAGATGAAAGATGTTTGTAAGAAGCTGTTGATGGGTGACGTGGTGGCTTGGTGGGTAGCACTGTTTTGAGTCCCTGTTGTCGTTTCTGTATGGAGTTTGCATGTTCTCCCTGTTTTCGCCTGTTTGCTCTGGTTTCCCTTACAGTCCAACTCCAAAGACATTCGCTATAAGTGAGTTGGGTAAACGAAATTGGCCGTAGTTTGTGAATGCGAAAGTGTATCGGTGTTTCCCAGTACTGGGTTGTGGCTAAAAGGGCATCCACTGCGTAAAACCTATGCTGGAAAAGTTGGGGGTTCATTCCGCTGTGGCAACCTCTGAAATAGAGACTAAGGCCCAATCCCAATTCTTTTTTTTGTACCCCTTCCCCTTCCCCTTGGCACTTACAACCGAGGCTTAAGGGGAAGGGCTTCAAAACTTACCCCTAAGAATTGGGACAGCACTTCAACACCTGCACACGTCATCATATGTCATCGCCATCTCTTGCTTCATATGAGATCAGACCATCACGACTGCTGGAGTTACTCCAGTTGTGTTATTTTTTGGTGTTTATCTTCAGGAAATCACTGAAGGCGTATATTATGTTATCATAACGATCTAATGTGGCAATAAGATCGGAACTATACTGTGCTATTACACACGAAAACAACACACGAAAACTACATTAACATTACAGCAGACACTGTAAAAAGCTCATTTACAGCCACTAGACATTACTGACAGGGTATTGAAGTGTCATCGTGTGTCAGAATGTTGTGGGACTGCTGTTCATGAGTTATGATTATGGATTATAGATCGTGAAATTTAGCTGGGTTTTTTTTTTAGTTTTTTTTAGTTTTTTTTTAAAAGCATGACAGTAAAAGACGAACGCGGTTATGAATATATTAAAACATGTGTTTGTGTGTCATAAAAATTCGTAAGAATGACAAAAAATACAAATTTGTGGATCTCTTTACTTCTGGGTTCAGCTATCCTGCCACTGTGGCAGGTGTATTCTGGGAAATTTTCTTACCCCTCCATTTTAAGTGTGGTCCTGAAAAATCTTTGTTCGAAGGGGTGTATACCCCTTGCCCTTAACCCTACGCCTTCAAGCTAAAGAGAATTGGGACACCACTACCCCTTGATGTGAACGCGCAAAACGAGGGGTAGGGGTAAGGGGAAGGGCTAAGGGGTAGAATTGGGATTGGGCCTAAGCTGAAGGAGAATTAATGAATGAATAAAGCTGTTGATTCTCAGTGTCCCCATCTGTGGTCAACAAGTCACATTTTTGGATGGTATCGAAAAGTGCTTCTCTTTCAAGTCTAAGATGAATTTCTGTCTATCTTGGTGCCATTCGGTGAAATACGGCGAGCTCTTTGCTATTCCTTAAAGAACAAGATCACTTTGAAAAGTATAAACAATTTAAAAGACATTTTCACAGTGTGCATCAAAACCATTGCAGCTGTGAATGCTGAAGAGAACAGCTGGAGGAAAATAAGCTGAATATGCTATTGTAAAAGCGAATTTATATACAACGCTCAGCATATGAGAATGTCTGAAGGAATTACAATACACCAGGGGCAGAAAAGCTGAGCGCCCATTGTTTAATACTGTAAGTCGGAGACAAAGGAAGACAAAAGTTCAGAATTATAATAAAACACTAATCGGATGGCCATTGTTTGTCACGGTTTCATCAGAGAATGAACATTTGCAGGAATCATTCATAATTGAATATATTTTGGGATTAATTCAGATGGAATGTCTGTTCATAAAGGCAGTAACAAATATACTGCAGCTAAATATGGAAATTGTCTGTGGATTATATAATAAATGCTAATTCGAGTCCCAGGTGGGCCAGTTGGCATTTCGGTGTGAAGTTTTGCATGTTCTCCCGTGTTGGCATAGGTTTCCTCTTGGTGCTCCGGTTTCCCCCACAGTCCAAACAAATGCTATAGGTGAATTGGATGAACTAAATTAGCCGTAGTGTATGTGCGTGTGTGAATGTGAGAGTGTATAGGTGTTTTCCAGTTCTCGGTTGTGGCTGGAAGGGCATCCACTGTATAAAATATATGCTGGAATAGTTGCCAGTTAATTCCTCTGTGGCGACCCCTGATATATAAGGTCTAAGTCGAAGGAAAATCAATGAAGACTACAGTATGTGTGCTCAATATATAATACACTAAAATCGTTGGGATAACCCAAAAGCCTATAATGCTTTTTCTCTTGAACACCTCTGTAATGATGACGCCAAGGTGGTGTTATGCCCCATTCACACGTGGCGTCACGCATTCCCTTTGAATGGGTGACGTCAAGCGTTGTCGAACTGATTTGTGGGTCCGTCGGCCCTGCTTCAGCAGCGTTGCTCGCTGCAGAAGTTGGGGATTTCTCAATTTTTCAAGCGCCAACAGAAGCATCAGCCAATCTGATCGCTTTATGCAAATACCCCATCTCAGACAGTAGCCGATTGCGGATTAATTTAATTGGCTAATGCTGCTATGACGATCGCACCAGTCCGAACTTCAGACATGCCTTCGGTCAATCGTTGACGCTGAAGCCCTGTGTGAATGCATGGTTCAAATCCATTTGCGGACAGAGACGTAACACCCCACCCCCCTCCCTTTCTGGGAGCAACTCCTGGAGCTCGAAGTGGACGTCACCATGGTCGTGGCATTGCAACCTCATCATATTTCAGCAAAAAAAAAAATTCTCCAGTCATTTTTTTTACGCTTTTTTTTTTTTACTCCACAGTCTCGTGTCAAATAAATAAAATATTTTTAGTGTTTAAACTTAAATAATTTAAAATACGTAATAAATGTTTTATGTAATCATAAGCAATAAAAAAGGGATTTTTTCCTCCATAATTGCTGCTGAATTTTAGCCATTTCTTGGTTTTAATGCTTGCCTATATACAGTTAAAGTCATATTTATTAGCCCTTCTGTGAATTTTTTATATAATATTATATAATATTTTTCTTCTGGAAAAAGTCTTATTGGTTTTATTTCGGCTAGATTAAAAGCAGTTTTAAATTGTTTTAAAACCATTTTAAGGTCAATATTAGCCCCCTTAAGCAATATTTTTTTTCTGATTGACTAACAAACCATCCTTATACAATGACCTACCTAATTACTCTAGTTAGCAGTATGTAAGTTTGACACCCAGTGGTTAAACTAGGTGTTGCACGCCTGGATCAAAACAAACGCAAGCTCAGGTTGCCAGATTGAGGACAGGAGTGAGTGATTTAAAAGAAATAAACCAAATCAAACTCTAAATAAAAGCAACGGCACGCTATAGAAATATTTTTCCTATTAAAATGATTTTTTGTCCTTAACAACACCTTGAATTGCTACAGTATATGAGAAACGGCTTCTATTTCTCACAGCTAAACAACAGAAAACTGACAATGATCACCTCAGGTAAACCTCATGTGCTTTATTCAGTGGTAAATGCTAATAATGTGAGTTTGAATGTCATTTTACATGACATTTAATGATTTATACTGAAAGCAGCAGCAGATCTTCTGCTTCTTGATAGATCTTGAAAATAAAATAAACTCTTTGAAATTTAACTTCAGAACTAAACACGAGTGATTCAGCATGTACATTTAATCATGTTAAAGAGGGTTAAAATAGGTTATAAACCTTACCATGTTGTGAGTGGGTGCATATTCTGTGTATCTGAATGGCTGTATTTAAATTTCTGTCGCGTTTCGTCTGGCACAAACAGCCAAATTGCTTATCCCTGCGAATCTCGTCATGTAGTGTGTTGTTAGCACATGGGGTCACAATGTAACCTGCATACCTAATATTTACACTCTTAATATTTATATAATTTGCTAATTAATAACCCCATTTAGACCTGAATCTGTGTTTCCCTTTCAGAGTCTGCTACTGTCCATCGGAGGTCGTATTTCGTTCACGGACTCATTCACTGAGAGCCTTTCTGAATAAATTAATTAAATATGTGGTTTTCCATCAAGGCAACCTAGAGTGCTGAAATATAATTGGCTAGACTGGCATTGGGCGGATTAAGTCACCAAAACAAAGACAGTGTTCCGGTACGGAAAACACATTTTCAAACAGAATATCTGACTTCAGCATTGTTTTTCAGATAAACAAGAAAGTTCACTTAGCATGTTTCTTAAATATCTGCAAACATATTATGGTATTTTCATGCTTTAGAAGAGTCAAAAACGTACATACAGCACCTTTAAATGTCACTTTAAGCTGAATATAGGATCCTGAAAAAATCTAGTCAAATATTACGTACTGTTATCATGTCAAAGATAAAAGAATTCAGTTATTAGAAATGAGTTATAAAACTATTATCTTTAGAAATGTGTTGAAAGAAACCTTTCCTTTAAATGGAAATTTGGGAAAGAAATATACAGAGGGCTAATAACTCAGGAGGGCTAATAACATTGACTTCAACGGTACGTATAATACATTTAGTTTATAAAACAGATAACATTCACTACAAAACCCACTGATCCATGTAAGTAATGTATTGGAGGACACGCTTCAGCCATTTCACAATCATTTCGACTCAAGTGTATTTTCCCTACAATAAGGACACCACGATTTTTTTGGATTGGCGATGATCCTCGAAGAATCCTAGACACATTCAATTAAGGTATAAGTGGGACCCAAATGATCATTTACACAATTTATTCCCCTCCTTTTTAAGCTTTCCAGCAGCAAATCACCATTTAAGTACCTTATTTTCTCTCTTTAATCCTAAGAAACCTTCTGACTATCTCTGAGTAGCGTACTCATAAAGTGAACTAATAAACCCAATAATCAGCCCCCCACAATGGACATTGCATGTGGCAGCCGGAAGGCAGGTCTCCTAATTCCCAGTAACGGCTGCTTATTGCTGAATATATCTTTGAGAATGGAGGAAATAATGGGACATGCTGCTCTTGGGTGCCCATATAATCCAGCCATTAGGATTTAATGTGATTTAGCCTTTAGTGTGTGTGTGGAGGGAAAGAGGTAGAGATATTCACAAGAGAACTGCTTGTGGTTAATACACAAAAATATAAAAGTGATATTGCTAAGTAAAAGTCACATTGACTAATGAGCGAATGAATGATGATGTGCAAACTGATCCAAGTCACCTTCACAGAGAATACTTCAACTTCATCTTTAGCAGATCGTCCTAATTAAAAACAAAAAAGTAATTTACCTGCAGGGACTTCAGCAATGTGCTGTCAGTATATCTGACCAACAGGATTGAAATGTCAAAAAGAGGCTATAATTAGTTATGAAAGTTAAAGTTTGAAGAATTATTAAGGATAGAAAGTGTAAAGTATAGAAGTTGGCGCATTGATATGAAACTGTAATGTGGTCAGGATCTGCCTGGATCTACTTTATTTGTAACTTTACACCTTGGAGTAGCCTCCAAACCTATTCCTGAAAAGCTTATTGGTCCTTCTTAAAGGGGAAATGAAGCACTCAGTCAAGTTTACCTTATTTTGTTTAACTCAAACTAGTTAGGATTGAGTGGAAGATGAATAAATAATGACAGAATTTTCATTTTTGGGTGAACGACGTCTTAAAAATCATTAATGCCTGTTTCTGTTTAGTCATTTGCTGGGAAATTGCATACTCCCATACTATATAGTATGCTAAAACAGTATGAGAGCAGATTAGTATGTCTGAATTCATAGAATTTGAAAAACAGTATGTCACAAGTACCCGGATGATCTACTGTACTACTTCCAGCGAGATTCTAAAGTGTGCATCCGACATTCATGAATTCATGAATGGTTGTGAAACAACGCAATTGACGTGGGTAGGTCACGTGATAATGACTAATGACTAGAACATACTTTTCTAATTGTCGTGCAGTAAAATCACATTCAAATCTAGTACCTACTCGAGTAGTAGGCGATTTCGGACGCAGCCATTGTCTTATGCATTTAGTTCCCTCAGTTTCCTCATTTATTGTTTGGTTTAAATATGTTTGCTCGTTTTGAAATTTGGATTACCTTGTTATTTAAGACTTTTCTCAATTATTAACGATCAGACATGCAGGCATGATAATAAAATTCTGTTTCATTTCCATTTAAATTGCATCCCGATGTTAATGTCTTTGCCTGTAATCATGTCTTCTACTCTAAAAGGCTGTCAGATCACATCATGTGCTTGGCGATGACAGTCAGCATTATGCTAACGGCAGAGTCTATATTCATCATCAGGCCTTCATCAGGTCTGCTTTACATTTAAGAGCTCATCTAATGATCATTTTATTAGAGCATGTCTGTGTGCACTTTTCCCTACACTGTTAAAAATATCAATAAATTGGCAGTTATTCATGTTTTTTCCCAACATATAGACTATTTACAGTGTATCCAGAAATAATTCATAGCGCTTCACTTTTTCCTCATTTTGTTTATGTTACAGCCTTATTCCAAAATTAATTAAATTGATTTATTTCCTCAAAGTTCTACACACAATACCCCATAATGACAATGTGAAAAAAGAGTTTTGAAAATTGTTGCAAACTTTGCTCCAAATTGTGCTCAGGTACATTATCTTTCCACTGATCACTCTTGAGATGTTTTTAGCAGCTTCATTGGAGTTCACCTGGCGTAAATTCAGTTGATTGGACATGATCAGAAAAGGCATAAACCTGTCAAGGTCCCAGGGTGGACAGTCCATGTCAAAACACAAACCAAGCATGAAGACAAAGGAATTGTCTGTAGACCTCCGAGACAGAATTGTATCAAGGCACAAGGCTGGGGAAGGTTACAGAAAAAATTCTGCTGCTCTGAAAGTTCCAATGAGCACAGTGGCCTCCATCATTCGTGAGTGGAAGATATTTGGAACTACCAGGACTCTTCCTAGAGCTGGCCGGCCATCTAAGCTGAGTGTTCAGGGAAGGAGGGCCTTAGTCAGGGATGGTCACTCTGTCTGAGCTCCAGCGTTCTTCTGTGGAGAGAGGAGAACCTTACAGAGGTACAACCATCTGTACAGCAATCCACCAATCAGGCCTGTATGGTAGAGTGGTCAGACGGAAGCCACTCCTTAGTAAAGGGCACATAGCAGCCAGCATGGAGTTTGCCAAAAGGCATCTGAAGGACTCTCAGACAATAAGAAACACAATTCTCTGGTCTGATGAGACTAAAATTGAACTCTTTGGAGTGAATGCCAGGCATTACTTTTAGAGAAAACCAGGCACCGCTCATCACCAGGCTAATACCATCCCTACAGTGAAGCATGGTGGTGGCAGCATCATGCTGTGCGGATGTTTTTCAGCAGCAGGAACTGGAAGACAAGTCAGGACAGAGGGAAAGATGAATGCAGCAATGAAAACCTGCTTCAGACTGGGGTGATGGTTTATCTTCCAGCAGGACAATGACCCAAAACACACCACCAAAATATCAGTGGAATGGCTTCACGAACACTCTGTGAATGTCTTTGAGGGGCCCAGCCAGAGCCCAGATCGAAACCCTGTTGAACATATCTGGAGAGATCTGAAAATGGCTGTACACCATCACTTTTCATCCAACCTGTTAGATATCAATCTAGATCCACTTATTTGGTAAGCAAAGCAAGTCTATCATCTACTAAAAGAGAGAAAATATTACTTTACAAACTGTATTGTAAATCAAATGAACACTTTCATATTAGACAGTAATAATTCTGAATTTAATTTAAAAACTAAATAAATATAAATTTACACATTTACACAAGAAAATGAACAGACTCAATTATGGGATAAAAATGCGCACGCAGATTCCATATGGGCGTACTTATTAGTTTTTACAAATTTAAGTGGATTGAACAAATAACTATTAAGTTGTTTCAAAAACTCTCAAGAAATGTGTGTTTTTTCAGCTTATTTAATGTAATACAAGTATGTTTACTGCCATCATATGGAGTAGCGTAAGCAGGGCATTTTCTAAAAGGTTTATTTTTTGTATTCTGAAAAACAAAGTTAGTTATATGCCATTAGAACAATAAATGATGACTGAATATTCATTTTTGAGTGAACTATCCATTTAAAGATCAAGTCCACATGAACTAACAGTGTAATGTCCCTTTAAGTCCAATTTATATTTTTGAAATTGCATCTAAGGAGCGGAGAGTTTTACCTTTTTGTAAGTTAATTCAGTAAAGATCACAGCATAGTACCAATTTTCAAGTTGTTTTCCCTACCGCAGATGAAGTATGTCATATCTGAGAATAAGCTGACTCTACAGTGATGAAAGCACAAAAGATAGTTTAGCCACCTCCGTTTTACAAAGAAGGCTTAAATCGAGGATATGACAAAACACCAGTGCTCTTTGAAGTCCTCTATATATTGATTACAGATGAAATGCCATTACAGGTGTTTGCCAGTAATGAGACTCTCACGTGCGGCCTGTGCCCAATCTGGACTCACGTCCTTCCTGACATTTATCCCTCTTTAGTATGCCACGATGAGCACTCAGATAATCACACTTCATCCTCACAATCACAACATTCATTAGATATGACCTTTGTGAGCGGCAATTAGCCAGGAAGGCTCCGTTGTCAAAAAAACCAAAGACGAATTATCAACGGTTTAGAGGAATCAATATTTGAGTCCATTACCGGAACCCAATCACTGGACTCAAAACAATCAACTGAATTAAAATCTAATGTGCCGAGATCATTACACGAAAAAATACTTCAACAAACATGGAGAACGGCAATGTTGTCTTCATTAATTCGTAATTGGAGACTTGGGGATGTTACAGAATAAAAAGCGATTCTGAGTGGCACACTTGGTCACCACCAATGTGCTTGTACCCAAATACGTTTGCACAAATAATAGCTTCAAGTGTTCTCACTTAGCTGATGATTGATTATAAAGCTTGTTTGGCATGCTGTCCCTAGGAGAGAGCCCTGAGCTCATAAGATCCACAAGCCCAGGGCTCCCTCCCGTTTGCAAGGCGAGAGGGGAGTTTTACTTCAGGTAGATCTCGAGAACTCCCCTGCGGGTAGCTAATGAACGGATAGTGATTGCTTTGAAAAGATAGCTACTTACTAGGAGCATGTCTATGGTGCCATTTTGGATTAATCATTTAACTTATGTTGCATGTTTTTGGATGGTGGGAGGAAACCGGGGAACCCAGGGGAAACCCACGTGAGCACGGGGAGAACGTGTAAACTCCACACAGAAACATCAGCTGGCTTGGTAAGGACTAGAACCAGTGACGTTCTTGCTGTGAGGAAACAGTGCTAACCACTAGGCCAATGTGCCACCCATCTAGGAAAGGAGGAGGAGTAGGGGTGGAAGGGGGGATTCTTCAAAACGAAGATGGCTGTCATATGGAACTTAGAGTATATATAGTGGCTTAGGACTCATCTGATTGGTGAATCATACATTGAATAATGCGGGACCAGCTGCAAGCAATCATCTGCACGTGATCCTCTCGAAATTAGTTTATAAATAAACTTTACTATGTGCAGTAGGGGAAAAAACAATATAGGATTAGATTGCACAAAAAATGTTGAGCAGACATCCCAATTTTTCTGTGAAAGACTCATATTTCAGCTCTACCATTGTCTCTTAAAAAATAGTTTAGTCTCGTATTTCATGGGTTTTTTATGTCTTCATTGCTGAATGTTAGTAGTGGGCATCGTTAACAAAAAAGTAGCACAGTTAGTTTTTGACAATCATGTATGTTTTGAAGGACAGAAATTCCTATCTAATCGCAGTTCTGTGTCAAGTGTTTTAGATGAATTACCAACCTTCATCACACATGACGTCACACAGGTCCCCGGTTGCAAAAAAAAGACCAGTTGCAATAGCAAACATGTCGTGTTGTGCAGTAGGATGCTAAATTCGAAAGTCCAAAAATTGAAAACTTGACTTTTACTGTACACCACACTGCTTTTAATGCCAACCGCAGACGTCTTTGGCTACAAGGGAGCTGAATCGAGTGGCAGCCTAATTAAAAAATGCTCGACTCTGCAGTTCTCATTTCATATCAGGTAAGTTAATGCTATGCTGAATCATACACATCACTCTTTTTTGATTGCAACAATGATTTCAGTTAAAACAGTTAAATATGTTAAATTAAACTGCGGACACTGAATGCTTAGAATGAAATGTAAACATGTAAGTAACATACCCTGCCGTACAGGTGCAGTTCGCTGTCAGAATGCAGTTGTTTTGCTTGTTGATGATTACCCAGGCCTTTCCTTGTCTTTGGCTAGGCAGAACCTCGGTTTTTAGCACTACATAGTTTTGAATCTGGTAATCATGGAGCGTTATTTCTTGCACATGACCACACAGAGCAAAACTGTTGGATTTTCCTTTTTTCTTAAATTCCTGTAGTGTGAGCTACGCATTACACATGCACTTCTAAATGCATGTACTTACCCCCATGCGAACTTACACATGCACTTCTAAATGCATGTACTTACCCCCATGCGAACGGCTGGTTAGATATTATGACAACAAGCTGTTAAAACCGCCGGTCTCCCATTTATTTCCAGCTCAACAGTTGTCAGTTTTACAGATCATCAGGTGGCTTTAATAAATGGATTTAATGAATTATATATTAGCCCGTGTTACCCTTGACAACCCCGAGAGTGTGCTCGGCTCGGAAAATATTCTTATTAAATGAAACGCACAGACTCGTCCAGATCACAGGCCAGACGCTGGCTGATGAAGACCGAGACCCCCGGACTGCCAATAACATGATTAGTGACCCTCGTCCTGCTCACACCCCACACTGAGCTCTCATAATGCCAGTCATTTTCTTTGTCTGCTCTCCTTTAGGACTGTGTCAATGGCAGTCTGCTCGGCTCACAATAGAGTGACACGGCTTGACTTGGCCATGACAACAACACAGGCTAAATGAAAGTGAAATAGAGTGCTTATGGAAATTACGTTTTGTGTACAGTGCAGGTCAGTCCTTTGAAAACCGTTTAAAAGAGCTAATGGAGTTAATCTTGCTTATTTTATTAGTGGTACTTGCTAGGTCAGGGATTTGAACACACTCTTAAACCCTACTTGACAATGACAACTGAATTAATTGCATCTAACTTCTAATTCAATTACAGGTTGGCATATATTAAGATACAATGCATCGTAAACATTGCGCTCATGGTATCGATGTGTTGTGACAGTCCTTTAGTCAAAGAGAAAAAGAAAAAAGTAACATCTTGAGAATCAGCGCTGTTGTGCCAAAAGCAGTTTTCTACAAAGACAAGATGGCGTTGGCACATATCTGTCTCCTGGTCGTTAAAAACTCGTTAACGACGTCCTGACAGGAATTTAATGAGGATGGGCTGGTCTGCAGTGGAGGATTCAAATTAGAAAGGCTGGTGCCTTAGAGAAACCAGATTTAAAGCCAAACCCAAGACAAACATGACTACTGAAACAGAAATGAGAACATCTATTTTGACTTTTTCTGAAAACAGTTTACTTCTTCATGAAAAAAGCATCAATGCAATATTAATGGCTGCCAACTTGTTGCTACAGTATGTGGTTGCTAACGTTTTTTTTTATCGATTTAAAGCAGTTGCTGTATTTTTCCTTGACAGTTTGGATCTATTCTGTCAAAAAAACAACAACAATTCAGATTAATTTAAAGGAGTGGTCCAATACGATATCATATTTTGATCTCACAACTCGACCTGCAACTAGAGGGATGCAGAGTTAGCATTAGCAGAGTTAGCATACTGTTAAAGATCGGGGTGTCATATTAGACAGCAATTTAACTTTCGAAAACCATACCTTCCATATCACAAAAACTGCATTCTTTCATCTGAGAAATATTGCTAAGCTACGAAGTATGCTATCCATCTCAGATGCAGAAAAGCTAGTTCATGCTTTTATGACTTCTAGGCTGGATTACTGTAATGCTCTGCTCGCTGGTTGCCCAGCCTCCTCTATTAACAAACTTCAGCTAGTACAAAATGCAGCCGCCAGAGTTCTTACCAGGTCTAGAAAATATGATCATATCACCCCAATTTTATCCTCGTTACACTGGCTGTTTTGGTACCCATCCCTATTCATAGTATACAAAAACCTACACGGCAAAGTGGCCCAGGTCACTGCTTTATCTTTATTTCTCTGTGATGCTATACTGCCTTAGTAATATTCAGGTCTGGACGCTGTGGAGGCCATTTCATGACCGTCTGTCTTTCATCAGCAGATTTCTCTTACAATATGATTTACATTTGCAATGTGTTTTTCATCATCATCACGCAGAAGAATAAAACCATCAGGCGCTTTCCTGACGCCTGTACTCATTGATTAATTTTCTAAATTTGGGGTCGCCACAGTGGAATGAACCGCCAACTTATCCAGAACATGTTTTATTCAGCAGATGCCCTTCCAGCCACAATACATCACTAGGAAACACCCATACACATTCGTTCACACACACACTATAGACAATTTAGCTTACCCAATTCAACTATACCAGAGATGCCTAAAGTAGGGCTCGCGAGCCAAAGTTGGCCCATGATAACCTTTGACTTGGCCCACCATCCCATTACTTAAAAATAATTAGTCATTTCTAATTTAACGTAATGTTTTGTTTGATTGTTTTATTGTTGCGCAACGAAAATGCAAGTTTGAATTAAATGTTTAAATTAAATGTTGTAAATGAATCAGATTAATTTAAATGTTCTTTGTGTTATAAATGGAACTGTTTGTTTTCATTGTATTAAGTTAATTATAAAATGTAAAAAATAAAGAATGCATTAGTTAGCCTAATACGAGTAAAAGAAAAGCTTTCTATTTATTTTTAAATATCACTTTTAAAAATTAGGAACTATTCATTCATTCATTCATTTTCTTTTCGGCTTAGTCCTTTTATTAATCCGGGGTCGCCACAGCGGAATGAACCGCCAACTTATCCGGCATTTGTTTTACGCAGCGGATGCCCTTCCAGCCACAACCCATCTCTGGGAAACACATCCATACATACACATAACCACGGGGAGAACATGCAAACTCCACACAGAAATGCCAACTGGCCCAGCCGGGGATCGAACCAGCGACCTTCTTGCTGTGAGGCAAACGTGCTAACCACTCGGCCACCGTGGCGCCCTAATTAGGAACTAACCCATATTAATACAGCTTGAGATATTTACCTTTGGCCCACAACCCTCAGCTATGTTTGTTTTTTGGCCCTTCATAAGAAAAAGTTTGGGCACCCCTGACCTATACCATGTCTTTGAACTGTGGGGGAAACCGGAGCACCAAGAGGAAACCCAGGCGAACACAGGGAGAACATGCAAACTCCTCACCGATATGCCAACTGACCCAGCCAAGGCTCGAACCAGCGACCTTCTTGCTGTAAGGGCGTTCGTACTGCTCACTGCGCCATCCTGACGCCCTGCCTGTACTCAATGCAGACAATATCTCTAACAACACCAACAAACCAGAACACACTCCAGCATCCATGGCTGGCAGCATCCATTTCTCTCCAACATTGTCTTTAACGTGTCTTAAACAATTACACACACACACAGTTGTATTCTAATAAAGATATACTGTATAATTCTATACTCAGAAATGTAGCAGTGTGCTAAGACTTTTGCACAGTACTGCACATATATATTAAGGTCTTAGCATCATATCTGGCTGATCACAGAGCAGCGAGAGACAGTCTGCTGTGTCTTCTCATTTCCTCGTCTTTCTGCTGTCTCTGCATGCTTGAGAAAACCACAGCCTTTCTGTCACCCCGCTGTTCCTGACCACTAGTCCGAAAACTCTCTTTACAGTTCATTTCAGAAATGAATATCCGTGATTGATGTGAGCTGACAGTGGAGTTATCATTTCCCAAACACGCTCAACCAAGAGGACAGAGCGTTTCAGTGATAAAAGTCAACTTTAAAGAATTATCATGCATCTGTCTAGGCTTGAATTTGCAATGATTTTGAACAGGGATGAACGTTTTCCCCTAAAAGGTTAAAAGGTTTTTGCATATATTATATTATTTACTGGTCATAAAATTACATACAGTTGAAGTCAGAATTATTAGACCCCCTGTTTGTTTTTTTTTCTCCGATTTCTGTTTAACGGAGAGTTTTTTTTTTTAACACATTTCTAATCATAATAGTTTTAATAACTCATCTCCAATCACTGATTTATTTTATCTTTGCCATGATGACAGTAAATAATATTTGACTAGATATTCTTCAAGATACTTCTATACAGCTTAAAGTGACATTTAAAGGCTTAACAAGGTTAATTAGGATAACTAGGCAGGTTAGGTAATTAGACAAGTTATTGTATAACAATGGTTTGTTCTGCAACGAGGGGCTAATAATTTTGACCTGTTTGACCTGAATTTTGGTGTAATGGGTAGTTAGTGGTTGCACTGCACTTGCTGATAACAATGCATGTAGTAAACTGCTCCATCGCAAGTGTTCAATGCTTATCGATCGGCCATGTTTGTCTTCCCATGCTCTTTACAAGTGTTAGCACACGTGAGTCATCCGCCGTGTCTGTCTGCACAGTTGGTTCAATTATAATAGTTAAATAACACTGGCTTTGACTATTTCAAACTGGACGCTTTATCCCTGAAGCATTCTGAAAGTCTAATTTTCTTATGCAAATTGGCAAAGGGATTCGCACATTCGTGATTGCATTATTATCAGGGTAATCTCCGCAAACCACATCCCGTGTTTGTCTGTTTTGGTCAGCATGACTCCCAGGGGCAAATCTCTGGACTGGCGGTGATGGTAATGAGCTGGTCATGTGACAGCAGTTTATTCTGTGTTAGTCAGCAAGCAGTTGTGCTTTAAAATAAAAAACACATCACATAATATTGTCTGTATATCACATGCAAAATATTAAATGCTCTTTTTTGTGCCACACTGTAAAAAGCGATTAGTTACTTGACTTGTAAAAGTGTGTAAACATCTTTACCTTAAAAGCAACAAGCTGATTTTACTTTAAAATATCAGTAAACCCACTGACATTACATGCCCATCGACATTAACATTACATCCCCATCGACATTAACACTGACATT
>CAIGQQ010033860.1:1967385-1987243 GCA_903798035.1 Danio albolineatus
TTAACATTACATACCCATCGACATTAACACTGACATTACATACCCATACCCATTGTTGATGGACACACACACACACACACAAACACACACTTTGCACTCTTTTGGCAAGCAAATGTGACAGGATACCGGTTAATATCCACTGCTGTATGGATATCTGTTATGTTAATGTACAAAATAAGCCTGATTTAACATCAACAAACCGAGACTGAAGCGTCGTCTTTTATAATTGTCCTGACACGCGACTGTGGTGAAGAAGTAAAACTGTAGTAAATTGCTGTAGTTAATTGCAAACATGCACTGTTTTAAAACATTTTAAACTTGTAAAACTCATTCTTGATCACATTTAATGATGATTGATGACCTTCGCTAACTGAACAGACCTTTTATTCACGGTTGCTTTGCGCATGTCCTGTCTTGTTGATATAATTATACGCGTTACTATGGAGATATGTTGCAGCTGTCAATCAATTCGGTGGGCGGGGGGACCCCACTCCTATATCAAGTTATGGTCGGGCTCAAAACCGATCCAAGTGGTCCACCGTTTTATGCTGTTAAATTGGGAAAAAAAGGACTGGGTGTGTTTATATCACCCCAATATATACACTCTACCTACACATATGTCTGTCCAAACAGCTTAAAAAGTAAATTTTTCAAAACAGGTACCCATCAACATTAACATTGGCATTACATACCCATTGACAACTTTATAATTATGCACAGTTTATTTAATAATTATAAGGCAATGAGTTTACTTTTTAAAAAAAATAAATTTAACTAATCGCTTTTTACACATTTTGCAGCTTTGTACTCTTGCCAGTAATACTGCAAACCTTGCCAATTAATTATTATTTTTATTAATAAATTTATAATGTTATCTCCCAACTTATTTTTATTCCCCAACACATATTTAAACATAAAAGTTCTTTGCTATCATGACTGTTACAGATCCTTCACTTTCGCTCGGATTGCAATTCTGCCACTACCTTAACTACAAATTTAATTTAATAATTATAAGGCAATGAGTTTACTTTTTAAAAAAAAATAAATTTAACTAATCGCTTTTTACACATTTTGCAGCTTTGTACTCTTGCCAGTAATACTGCAAACCTTGCCAATTAATTATTATTTTTATTAATAAATTAATAATGTTATCTCCCAACTTATTTTTATTCCCCAACACATATTTAAACATAAAAGTTCTTTGCTATCATGACTGTTACAGATCCTTCACTTTCGCTCGGATTGCAATTCTGCCACTACCTTAACTACGAATCCTGCCATACACTCCACACACACCTGTTCCTGTTTTACATTGATTACACTCACACAACCGGAGGATTATGATGAACAGATTACATGGACTATAAATATACCACACTTGCACACACACACACACAGTGCTGAGTCTTGTTGTTCCTGTAACCATTATGAAGCGTTCTTCCTTGCCTTGTTTACCTGTGCACTACAGGGCCATGGACATGTAATGTCATATTCGTTCTTTTCATGAAAAAAACAACAACTTGAGCACTAAGACAACAATGTCCAGGTAATGCTTGCAGGAGCAGTACTGACAAAGTCACTAAGGTTTAGATAATGTCAAGTTCTGTCTATAAATATGTAAGCCCAAATATTAATGTAATGTCATGTAATGTGTATTTGTATAGCGCATTTATCATGTATGGCTATACACCCAAAGCGCTTTACAATCATGAAAGGTGTCTCTCCACACCACCACCAGTGTGCAGCATCCACTTGGATGATATGAAGACAGCCACAGAACAACAACGCCAATGCGCTCACCCCACACCAGCTATTGATTGCGTGGAGAGACAGAGATACAACCAATTCAATGGATGGGGATGATTGGGAGGCCATGATCGGTAAGGGCCGTTGGAGACTGTAATGACTGAGGTGACACTGACAACGGTGTTGAGGATCCAAGTGCAGTTTAATATTAAATATATATGTAATATATAATTTGATATATAGGTAATCAAAAACCCTGGTCTATAACAGGCGGAAGGTCAAAAAGGCTGACGGCAGACAAGGATAAACAAATGGCAAAGCGAGGATCAAAACACAGAAGACAGGAACAAAGGAAACACATTGTATGTCACTTTACAGGTAAACAATACTCAGCCATGACTGTGTGTGCATGTGCTGCTTATGTAGTGTGTGTAATCAGTCTTTGACAGTCCTCCGGTGGTGTGTGTGCAATCAATCATGATATGGAACAGGAGTGTGTGTGTGTTCTGCATGACTGGAGTTGTAGTCCTTTAACCAGCAAATCTGTAGTTCACGGAAGTGTGTGTGTCAACCAGCAATCTCTGGCTGTAGAGATCGCTGGTGACCGTGACAGAGACAGTTTGTCCAGGACATCGGAGTTACACCCTGACTCTTTACAAGAAGTGCCATGGGATTTTTAAGTACCTCAGTTTAACATCTCATCCAAAAGACAGCGCTCACTGACAGTATGGTGTCCCCTTGACTATACTGGAGCATTAGGACTCACATAGGCCGCACGTTAAGTGCTCCCTGCTGGCCTCTCTAACATCCCTTCCAAAATTAACTTCAGTGAGTAGCAGGCTGCAGGGTGATATGGCTGTGGCAATATATTAGAGGTGGCCAAATGTCCAAAGCACAGATCTGTGCATTTAGCCCTCAGTGTTAAACCAACTATCTTTTTGTGTGTATGTCTGTGTGGCTAAATGCAAGAAAAATGTGTCAGTCCATGAGTTTGGAAGAAAATAAATGTAAACAAACATCAAGATGTGCTCTAAATTGTTATATGACACGCCAGCTGTTTTCTTTAATAACTGCATTTTATGTGTATTGGATGAGCGAGGGTCAGGGTATCGCTCTTACAATTAAATTTAAAGCATGTTTTATGTTGCTGTTATGAAGTTGCAGACCACCTGCTGAGTAAACCTGATTTATTACTGGCCAAAGTCAATTTTTACTCACATTTGTTGCTTGGTGAGTACATTCTGGATCCTGATAGACTGCACGGACCGTGACATGTATTGACATTACAGAAATACATTTTTGTGTTAGGAGAGGAGATATACACACAGTCCAAGACCCAGTCATAATCATGATTCAATACGGCTCTCAGCGTTACAGCTGCTGCGAGCAATTTCTTTTCTGAATACCTCACATAAAATCTGACAGATATTATGGGAATGTACTGTAAACTGAGAAATCACAAGTCACTTGATTTAAAGTGGCATAAATGTTAAAATTGTTTGTCCTACAATTCGTTGTTTATGATCAAGATAATATAGTTAGCAAAATCAAGAAATTAGGGCAGCACAGTGGCGTAGTGGGTAGCGCTGTTGCCTCACAGCAAGAAGGTCGCTGGTTTGAGCCTCGGCTGGGTCAGTTGGCATTTCTGTGTGGAGTTTGCATGTTCTCCCTGTGTTGACATGGGTTTCCTCTGAGTGCTCTGGTTTCCTCCACAAGTCCAAAGACATGTGAATTGGGTGAGCTAAATTGGCCGTAGCGTATGCGTGTGTATGGATGTTTCCCAGTGATGGGTTACAACTGGAAGAGCATCTGCTGCGTAAAACATATGCTGGATAAGATGGTGGTTCATTGTGCTGTGGCAACCCCAGATCAATAAAGGGACTAAGCCGAAAAGAAAATGAATGAATGAAATCAAGAAATTAGCTGTTTTGTACAACTACGCTCTCAGAAATAAGAGCGGTGTCTTTTTGAAAGTGAAAGTGAACAGTGGACAGGAGAAGAGGGCAGTTGAGGAGGGGAATCAGTAAATTGAGGTGCTGGATCCGGTGTGTTCCGGCACAAATTTAGCCCTGGTTGTACTTTTAAGATACTATAAGGTACACATTTGTCATTTTTAGGTATTAAAATGTACATTTAAAAGAGAAGTATGTAAGTTTGACACCCAGTGGTTGAACTAGGTATTGCACCCCTGGATCAAAGCACAAGCAAGGTTGCCAGATTGACGACACCAACAGGAGCGAGCCTGACTATCGTCATAAAAGCAACGGCACGTGATAGAAGAAGTATTTTCATATTAAAAAAAGTTTTTGTTCTAACCAACACCTGAAATTTATAATTTAAGAAATGGCTTCTGTTTCTTGCAGCTGAACAACAGAATAAGCTGACAATGATCACCTCAGGTACACCTCATGCGCTTTTTTCAATGTTAAATTCCAATAATGTGAGTATGGATGCCATTTTAGATGAGATTTAATGCTATATACTGAAAGCAGCAGCAGATAGTTCACCTCAGATCTTGAAAATAAATTGACCTTTATAACTGTGACTGAGTGCAAGCCAACACATATCAGTGATCCAGCATGTACATTTAATAATGTTAAAAAGCTTTAATATGTATTAATTAGATTATAAACCTTGCCATTTCGTTGGAGTGCAGTGAGCGCACTGTTCTGTGCTTCTGAATGGCTGTAAATAAATTTCTGTCGTGTTTTGTCGTGTTTTGTCTGGTGGTTTTGATTCTAACGGTATGATAACCTTAGATAAAAATATCACGGTTTCTTGGCATTGTGATTACTGCTCTAAAATATATTCTCTTTGAATGTCTGAGTAAAAAACAACAACTTTTTATCCTTCGAACACAATATTTTAAATTTTATTTTAAGAAACATTTAAAATATTTTGGGACAGTAAACATGTCAGGCTAAATAATTCAAGGGAATCATTGACTTCTGCTGTCTTCATTTGTTTCAACAACACAGATTTCTTTACAATTTACAACAGCATCTTCGGATATCTTTTCTGCTGGAGATACTTTTGTCCTAAAAAACTACAATAGAATGTAAATAAAAATCTTACACATACCTTAGGAACGGTATAGCAGAAAATTTTGGCGGTTTTAAAACTTTGACTTTTCCAAACCGTGGTATACCTTGAAAACGGTTATCATCCCATACCTAGTGCAAACAGCCAAATTGTTTATCACGGCAAATCTTGTCATGTAGTGTGTTGTTGGGACACGAGGATACAATGTAACCTGCTCACCTAATGTTTACGCTTGTAATATTTATATTATTTGCTAATTAATAACCACCTCATGCGGAACTCTGAATCTGCGTTTCATTTTGGAGTCTGCTACTGTCCACCGGAGGTCACATTTCGGTCACGGACGCTTCCTATGAGAGTCTTCCTGACTAAATGAATGAAAAACGAGAACTATTGACTAAATGAGTGAAATATAATTGGCTAAACTGGCATTGGGAGAGTTAAAAGTACCAAAACAAAGACAGCCATTTCTGTACAGAAAACACATTTTCAAAGAAGAATATCAGACTTCAGCATTGTTTTTCAGATAAACAAGAAAGTTCGATTAGCATGTTTCATAAATATTTGCAAACATATTATGGTATGTTTATGCTTTAGAAGAGTCAAAAACGTACATACAGCACCTTTAAGGTACAGATGTGCAACTTTTAGGTACAAAAGTGTATCTTTTGAAAAGGTGTCGCTCCTGTCACACATTTTGTAGGCTAGCTTTATTTCTGAGAGTGTATTAGCGGTTAGCAAAACTGTTAACAAAACAGCTAAAATATGTGGCGACTGTGAATGTTTTTCAAATCAATTAAGATCTCATTTCAGATCTGTGTCTCATCTGATGTCCCGACTGTCAGTTGTTTACAACATTTAAACACTGTGTGCTCTATTCAAAGTCAAGAGAGGCCACCAAGCTAACTGATTAGCATATTAGCGAAACATTAGAGCAGGGAAATCAAACCAATTAGAGATGTCCTTGCATGAATCACGCGTGCTCGCAGTGCTTTGGTTTTCAAGGCTTCCGAATCATTGTGCTACAAGAAGCACCGACAAGCCAAATGAGTGCTCAGTCTCGGAGCTGAGAGGAGGCTACGCTAATGAGACAGACGCTTTTCTTTTGATACGGCTCCAGCAGCTTTCCCCATTCAACAGAGTGGGAGGTATGGAGTAAGAATTCATTATTAAACACATCTAATGTGTGAGTTATTTACTGAGGTGGCTCTCCCTCAGGTGGGCGCTGTGTTTGAAGTCGTTTTACATGCGAGAGGGAGGCGAGACGCTGAATGCTAATGTCACTCTTCTTGTTTCCTGGAAGCGGCTTACAGTGCTTTGAAGCTCACACAATATCATTTGGGTCTGTCGCGAGGCTGCGGGAACAAAGCCCCGATCGGGCGTCAGCTCTGCAGTCAGACATCTATGACAATGGTGGACAAGTTTCAAGCCATAGAACAACATGCGTGAACAGCATGGTGATGCTTAAAAGGGAAAATGACAAGACCTACTCTGAAGTATGCTTGTACATCTGGAGGAAATATGAGGACCTGCCAGGCTAAACATGAATGATGCTAAAGTTTTAGGTGAAGTCAGTTATAGAAAGCTAAACTAGCTTAAAAAAGAAAACGGAGAGACTAGCACAGCATCTGAAAAGACACAAATAAAGGTCCAACGATGAACCACATGCAACCGCTCCGTTCCACAAACTGTTCTTTATAGTGTAAAAAGTGTTTTTTTATTATTATTATAGTATGAATATAAGATGTACAGACTCTTCCTTGTCTTCGGTATAAAGCAATCAGTTACCTTACTTTAAAAAAGGAAATAAAATGGTTGTAAATTGCAATTATTAAGTTGATCTCAATTTTTTTATAATTATGCACATGCACTGTTAACTATTTTTGTGAACTATACAGTATTTAACTCCAATATATACTGAATTTTACTGTAGGACAGTTATGCAGTATGTTACTGCATATTGTGAAAATGGCTGTATATTTACAGTAAAAATATACAATACTGTAAATACATACACAGCAAGGTAAATGGTGATGTAAATGTAAATACCGTGTTTTTGCTTAATGTATATACGGTAAGTTACTGGCAAACTAAACTGTAATATTAACAGATTTTTACTGTAAGACATTTATACAGTATGTTACTGCATATTGTGAAAATGCCTGTATGTTTTACTGTAAAAATATACAATAGTGTAAATACACAACAAGGTAAATAGTGTTGTTAATGTAAATACAGTATTGTTGCTGTAAATGATATACGTTAAGTTACTGGTGAATTGAAGTAATATGAACTGAATTTCACTGTAGGACAGTTATGCCGTATCTAACTGTATTTTAAAGCTGCGTTGTGAAAATGCCTGTATAGTTTACAGTAAATATATACAATACTTTAACTACATACACAACAAGGTAAATGGTGCTGTAGATGTAAATATATATTTTTGCTTTAATTGATAGTATGTTACTAGCAAACTGAACTGTAATATAGACTGTTTTTTTACTGTAGGACAGTTATGCAGTATCTTACTGTATTTTAAAGTTGCATGGTGAAAATTACTGTATTATTCACATTATATATATATATATATATATATATATATATATATATATATATATATATATATAAACACTGTAAATGTATATACAGTAAGAAAAATGGTCATGTAAATGTAAATGCATTATTTTTCAACATAATTGATTTACAGCAAGCCACTGGCAAACTGAACTGCAATATGAACAGATTTTTACTATAAGAAATTTATACAGTATGTTACTGTATATAGTGAAAATTGCTGTATATTTTACAGTAAAAATATGCAACACTTTACATACACAACAAGTTAAATGGTGTTGTACATGAAAATACAGCATTTTTGCTGTAAATGATTTATGGTAAGTTACTGGCGAATTGAACTAATATTAACTGAATGTCAGTTATGTAGTGTGTTACTGTATTTTAAAGTTGCATTGTGAAAATTACTGTATGTATTACAGTAAAAATATACAATACTGTAAATACATACACAGCACGATAAATTGTGCTATTAATGTAAATACAGTATTTTTGCTAAAAATGATTTACAGTAAGTTGGTGGCCATCTGAACTATTGTATGAACTGAATTTTACTGTAAGACATTTATACAGAATGTTACTGTATATTGTAAAAAATGACTATATATTACAGTAAAGATTTGCAATACTGTAAATGCAGATGCATCAAGATAAGTGTTGCTGTAAATGTAAATACTATATTTTTTCTATAATTGATTTACAGTAACTTACTGGGAAACTGAACTGTAATATTAACTGAATTTTACTATAGGACATTTAGAAGTAAGTTACTGTATACTGTGAAAATGGCTATATTATTCACAGTAAATATATAGAACACTGTAAATATATATCCAGCAAGATAAGTGGTGCTGTAAATATAAATACATTATTTTTTGTCTTAAGTGATTTACAGTAAGCTACTGGCCAACTGAACTGCGATATGAACTGAACTTTACTATAAGATTTTTACACAGTATGTTACTGTATACTGTAAAAAAAAATGCATTTATGCAATAAATACACAACAACGTAAATAGTGTTGTAAATCAAACTACAGTATTTTTCTGTAAATTATTTACGGTAAGTTACTGGCAAACTGAACTAATATGAACTGAATTTCACTGTAGGACAGGTATGCAGTGTGTTACTGTATTATAAAGTTGCGTTGTGAAAAATCACTGGATGTTTAATAGTAAAGATATACAATACTGTACATACATAAACAGCACAATAAATGGTACATTTTTTGTGTTTGGTTGGTGGCCAATTGAACTGTAGTATGAACTGAATTTTACTGTAAGACCTTTGTACAGTATGTTACTGTATATTGTGAAAATGACTATATATGACAGATACTGTATACAATACATCAAGATAAGTGCTGCTGTAAATGTAAATTCAGTATTTTTGAGTATTTGATTTACATTAAGTTACTGTATTTTAAAGTTGCGTTGTGAAAATCGCTGGATGTTTTATAGTAAAGATATACAATACTGTAAATACATACACAGCACGATAAATGGTGCTGTTAATGTAAATACAGTATTTTTGCTGTAAATCATTGACAGTAAGTTGGTGACAAATTGAACTGTAGTATGAACTGAATTTTATTGTATGTTACTGTATATTGTGAAAATGACTATACATTACAGATACTGTATACATACACATCAAGATAAATGCTGCTGTAAATGTAAATACAGTATTTTTGCTGTAATTGATTTACATTAAGTTACAGGTGAACTATTGCCAGAAAGTTATCGCTTTTTACTTAGTGAGATGACTCAAGCACCATTGTCTCGCAATCACTTTAATACTTTTATAATAACTAGCATACTTATAAAAACAACTCATTTTGACAGAAATATTCAATTTCAAATTGATCAGCAGAAGTGTGTCACAACCAAGACAACAATTAGTTGGAAAAATCTGGCCTCAGTCTACTTCATTGCGAAAAATTCACACTTAACTCGAAATCGCATAATTTCAAAAAGTCACATTAATAACAAACGCAGCAATAATCGAACATGTTGTTGTTGCACAGAGCTGTTTGTGTTCATCAGGTTGACTGAGAGACTGTCCTGGGTCAGTGAAGACTCAAAACTTTTTAATGATTACTCCTGGCACAGTGTATCCAATCCCGTCTATTGTGTTGAATACTAAATAGACCTTTCCAATTAGGCGAAAACAACATTAAAGTGTCAAACACGGGAGCTCCCGACTGTACTTGTTTAATGCAGTATAGCTGGGCAAGCAGAACCGACGCGGCTTTCTTGTAATACAGTCAACAGTGAATGATGGATGAACTGCCACAGGCACAGGAGGAATGAAACTGACTGGCAGGACATTCATAACCTAATCTTTGTCAATGTCTTGTTAGTAAGCGAGATCCTGACATGACAAGGCTCAAGTTTCAGTCGGATCAGGAATATGCCATTCCGTTTGGCAGTTGATTGAATGGTTTACATTGTAATAGCTGCCAGGATAAAAGGTTTATTTGCAAAACCTGTTTTAATGAAGTGTAATTTTTTAATACAGGAATGTTAAGGCTTCATCCAAATAATTTTTTACATGACTAATTTTGGAAAGAGATTGTATTTTATATATACAGAAGTAATTACATATTTAAACTGCAATGTACTGTTTATAGTCAGTCTGGGAAAAAGTTTCAAGATTAAAATTTTTAAATCAAGATTATGTTATTTTAGTGGACTAAAACTAGGATCACAAAGCCTAAAACATGTCTGTTAGCTGAAATAAACATAAACCTAAATAAATAAATAAATAAATAAATAAATAAATAAATAAATAAATAAATAAATACCCTGCTTTGAATGAACTCTTGGAAGTTCTAAATTTCTTGATCTTAATGATCTGAGGGATCTGTTAGGTTTGTATTCAGTGAGCATGTCTGTAATGTTTTTGAGCTCCTAGGCCATTTAGTGATTTATAGACAAGTAATAATACTTTAAAATCTATTCTGAATGTAACTGGGAGCCAGTGTAAAGATCTGAGGACAGGTGTGATGTGCTCAGATTTTCTGGTGCTGGTCAGAATCCTGACAGCAGCGTTCTGGATGAGCTGCTACTGTCTGACTGTTTTTTTGGGAAGGCCAGTGAAGGAGTGCATTACAGTAATCCACCCTGCTGGTGATAAAAGCATGAACAAGTTTCTTTAGGTCCTCTGGAAACAAAGCATCTAATTCTTGCGATGTTTTTGAGATGATAGGATGCTGATTACTGCTTTGACATGCCTACTGAAATTCAGATCTGTCTCCAGAATCACACACAAGATTCTTGGCCTTATTTTTAGTTTTGTATATATACAGTTACATTATATCATATATATAATTTTTTATGTTTATGCTGCATAAAAAACTAAAATGAAAACTAAAATAAAAAAGACAAAAGCTATACTTTATTAAACAACAGTAAATGATAAACACACACCAAAATTAAAATGAAAAAATGAAAAAATAAAATGTTTACTCAAACTATTATTAAAAATAACAAGATAGTTAATGTTACTATATTGTTATAATTCAATTAAAAACAAGTTTGGACAAAAAGAGACTAAAATAGTCAGTTAAAAAATAACAATTAATCAAAAAATGTAAGAAAAAATAGATTATTTTTCTAAATTTCTAATAAAAATAATACTAATGCTAATTAAAACTTCCTTCTTGAAAAGCACTTTTTACTTCAATGCTGTTATGTTTTTGTAATCAGTTACTAAATGAAAGTTGTTGGAAAGTGAATCCTACACATTTTTCTTTCAATGTACTATTATAACACCCATTCATGTATTACAAAAAATAACAATGATTCACTTTATTTTAGAAATAATTTAATCTACATTTATTTATTTATTTTGTCACTGTTAAGAATTTAGACTGACAATATAATTAATTGGGGCGCCACGGTGGCCTAGTGGTTAGCACGTTCGCCTCACAGCAAGAAGGTCGCTGGTTCGATCCCCGGCTGGGCCAGTTGGCATTTCTGTGTGGAGTTTGCATGTTCTCCCCGTGGTTGCGTGGGTTTCCTCCGGGTGCTCCGGTTTCCCCCACAGTCCAAAGACATGTGGTACAGGTGAATTGGGTAAGCTAAATTGTCCATAGTGTATGTGTGTGAATGAGAATGTATGAATGTGTTTCCCAGAGATGGGTTGTGGCTGGAAGGGCATCCGCTGCGTAAAACAAATGCTGGATAAATTGGCGGTTCAATCCGCTGTGGCGACCCCGGATTAATAAAGGGACTAAGCCGAAAAGAAAATGAATGAATGAATGTAATCTTAACTAGACAGCGAAGAAAAATATTTTTCATAATCATAAATAAAACAGTGTCTATTGGATGTATGAGCAAATGTCTAAAATCACATTTGATAAAATATTTCATAAGTTATTTCTTTATATCTAACTATTAAAATTGCTGGCAATTTTTGAGTGACACTTTGATGCAAGACCTTTTTGGGGGGAGAGATGACATAAATAATTATTTTATTTTAAAAGGCGTACTTTAGGAAATATTAAATACATACGTATTAATTTCATTAATTAATTTTCTTTTCGGCTTAGTCCCTTTACTAATCGGAATGAACCACCAACTTATCCAGCATATGTTTTACGCAGCGGATGCCCTTCCAGCTGCAACCCATCACTGGAAAACATCCACTCACACTCATGCACGGCCAATTTAGCTCACCCAGTTCACCTATACTGCATGTTCACCCAATAATGAACAATCTGTGAATGAACCATTCACTTACAGTTCACTTGTTCCAACCCGGTTTGTTTCTTTCTTCTGTCGATTTTTTGACGATAAGCTTAAAACCTGTAACCATTAGTACTGAAAACCTGACTTAGTATTTCTTTTTCCTACTATAGAAGTCAATCAGCTTTCTTCAAAACATCCTCTTAAGCGTTCAACAGAAGAAAAAAAAACATTTATTAATTTTCCTTCAGGCTTAGTGTCTATTTCAGAGGCCCCCACAGTGGAATGAACCACCAACTATTGAAGCATATGTTTTACACAGCGGATGCCCTTCCAGCTGCAACCCAGTACTGGGAAACACCCATACGCACTCATCCACACACACTACAACTTTGATTACCCAATTCACCTATAGCGCATGTCGTTGGACTGTGGGGGAAACAGGAGCACCCGGTGGAAACCCACACGAACATGGGGAGAGTATGCAAACGACACACAGAACTGACTCATCTGGGGCTAAACCAGCGACCTTCTGGTTGTGAGGCAATCGTGCCACCATGACGGCCCTATATATACACGTTTAAACCTTAAAGCACATGTGTTTCAGCAGTTTTTGTGGCATGCATTGTGGAAGGAATACAAATGTGTGTTGTTTACAATGATGCACAGGATGATTGCTGCTTCAATCCCTACCTAATTGGGGGCCATTCATGTCCTTTCCCAGCCTCTTCTTTTGATCATAACAAGACGGAGGAATGTGTTATAACAAAAAGTCAGAGCCTTCATTAAACACACCGCTGTAATCATTCAAGAAGGCACGCTTAAAAATGTCGATAAGCATCCATTTAAAAAAAAAAAAAAGCCCAAACCGAAAAGCAAACAGGAGATGAGTGGAAATGAAAGTAGGGGGTGTTTTTCTTGTCGCCATCAAAGATGGATTCATATTCTCGTTCGCCACGGAGGTCTGACACCACTTAAGTTTTTCTTTTCTTCCAGATGTCATTTGTAGCAGCACAATTAAACCCTAAGCTTTACGTACAAAATGCAGCTATCAAGAATGTGCGATGATAATTGCCCCCTCTCATTTAGTAGCTTTAAATTTACATCGGAAGAAAAGAAAGCAATCACATTCGGATGAAAAATACGAATGATTGTCTCAAAAGGTTCATCAGAAAATCTAGGCGATAAATAGGTTGGAAAAGAAGAAGGCAGGGATGATTTATGAATACAGTGGAGATAATTCTAGATGAGAGATGTTCCTCTGGCATTTTGTGACACGTTCGTACTTAAAGGGCTCCTATTTTACCCCTTTTACAAGATAAGTCTTTGGTGTCCAAATGTTTCAGCTCCAAATAGCCATGAGATAATTGATTATACAATCCCCAATTTGGGGCCGGAGGAAAGTGTAGCCGTTTTTGTAGCCTGTACCTTTAAATTTAAATGAGCTGGTTCTCCCCGCCCACCGTTTTGATGTCTGCTTTTTCAGCGTTACTCCATAAACAGCAGTCAGTGACAAAGACATGGATGAAGTAGAAATACAGTTTATTGGTCAAAAAATACCAAGTAAGGTTAAATGCATCTGTGGTGGAGTTTATTCAAGTCTTTCTGATATGATGAGTCACACACAAATGTCGTTACAAAGTTCGCAGTACACTCACACAGCTGATCACAAAGTGTTTGAACAGATCTTTAAGGGTGCTTTCACACCTAGACATTTGTACCTGGCACATTTGCCTCATTAGCATGGTTGATTTGTCACATGTGAATTCAGCTATTGCAGAAATCAACTGAATAAGGCGATCTCAGCTCAAAACGAACTCTGGAGCAGATCCATCAGCCTGATCTCATGAAAAAAATGTAAGCATTTTACGTTTTGCCAGTTTAGTGGCTAATTCTTACGAATTCGTACGAGTTCAGTTGTACGAAAATGTATGATTTAAAAAAGGAGGCGTGGCACCCAACCCCACCCCTAAACCCAATCGTCATTGGGTGATGAGCAAATTGTACTAAATTGTACGAATTAGATCGTACAAATTCATACGAATTAGCCACTAAATCAAAAGTTACGAATTGCTGTGAGATAGCGTTGGATCCGTTGTTGTGAGAAAGCAAGACGATCCAACGAACTACTTAACCAGGCTATATCACATTGTATTATGGATAAATAATTGCCATATATATACACAGCTATATGAAGAGAGGATAGATCTGTCCTTTACAACACACGCAGCGTTCTCAGATCAGTTCATCCAGACATTTTAATCTGATTCGCGAACTTGTTTGAAGAACTAAACTAGCCAAAGATCAGTTATCAAGATCAAAAAATCAAGGATCTGTCAAATCATCTTAGATCATTTAAAGGAAGTACGAAGAACGGACCCGGGAACTACAGGTGTGAAAGCACCCTAAATACTAATTTCTCTCTGTAGTGTGGACATGTTTATCGCATTACACGGCTGTCAATTTATTCAGTGGACAGGAAAAACCACACTGCTACGTCACGTTGCGGTGGGCCTCAAAATCACTGTGATTTGAATCCTATTTTAACGTCAGGAAATTTTAAAAAAGAGACTTATTTTGTTTTTATCACTCCAATATGACAGTGGACACACTATACCAACACACAGTTCTGTCCTAACAGCTTCCAAAACGTTGTATTTGCATCATAGGAGCCCTTTAAAAGAGGAAAAATACAAATGAGTGCTGCAAAATGATACTTGGATTATCAAGAGCGTAATTTTCATTACAAAACTATTTAATAAAATCAGCGTCACCGCTGAAGTACAAAAACTCGACTTCATAACATTATTACGCTACGTAAAGCTGTTTAGTTGCACAGAGCAATATTTTTCGCCCTGCTTTTATGGGACTGTCTATTCAATATATAAGACAAAAGTGAAAAATTCCCTCTCTTTGTAATCTCTTCTCTTCGGATAAAGGGATTCCAGATGATTAGGGCCTTAAATTATTTTCTAATCTCACTCGAACAACACAGAGATGGAGCGTTCGCCAATTTCACTCTAAATCAAAATCCTCAAATCCAGTCATGGAATTGTTTCATGTAATTTCCCATTGTGCTGCGCAGACAGAACAGCAGTGTCTGATGAAAACGACATGCTTCATAACAGCCTGAGATCTGCTACAGTGACATTCAACCCCTTGTGAAGGAGTGTTTTTATTGTGCACTCGTGCTGTGTAACTGAAAAGAACTGCACTTGCGGATAACATTGCATTAGTGGAATTTTAAATGTAAATGTTTAATTTTAAATACTAAATTGTGTTTCATAATTATTATTATTATAAAATGCATTTAAAAAATGTAATATATTTAAAAATAAAATATGAATTTTTCGGCCCTTACAACGGAAAGAAAATAAAGAAATTATAATATAAAGAACAAAATTTTTATATACAAGGCAGTACATGTCATGCCTGGGCTCTCTTAGGAAGGCAAAGGATCGAAGGGTTTATCAAACACATAGATTTACTTATAAACACTCACTTGGAAGACATAAGAAACACCGGAGACTCAGGAACAACATGGGTTTTAGACACACATCACTCGCAGAATACCAGACAACGGACTAAACCAAACCAAGGGGTATAAAGGACATAATGACACTGACAAACACAGGGGAGGAGCACAGGTGAACTCATGAACATTAGAAAACGGCAAAAAGGAGCACATGGGAAAGGGGCCATGATACAAACACAGGGGCCTAACAGTACTATTTTGTATAATTATTTACATATATATGGTGACACAGTGGCGCAGTGGGTAGCACTGTCACCTCACAGCAAGGTCGCTAGTTCGAGCCTCGGCTGGGCCAGTTGGCATTTCTGTGTGGAGTTTGCATGTTCTCCTGGTGTTCGTGTGGGTTTCCTCCGGGTGCTCCAGTTTCCCCCACAGTCCAAACACATGCGCTGTAGGTGAATTGAATAGGCTAAATTAGCGTAGTGTATGAGTGAGTTTGAATGCAAGACTGTATGGGCTACGGTTTCCACCACAAGTCCAAAGACATGGGGTTTAGGTGAATTAGGTAAGCTAAATTGTCCATAGTGTATGAGTGTAGGGGTGTTTCCCAGTGATGGGTTGCAGCTGGAAGGGCATCCGCTGCGTTAAACATATGCTGGATAAGTTGGCGGTTCATTCCACCGTGGTGACCCCAGATTAATAAAGGGAATAAGTCGAAAAGAAAATGAATGAATGAATGAAAGTTCTTTGCCACACAAAAGTGCTCTTGAAGCTTCTTATGATTACAGATAACCCACTAAAGTCACATTAAATGTTTTGACGACATTTTTGGTTCCTTTTCTGGACTTTGAACATCTCGTTGCTGTCTATTAAGGATGAGGGAGCTCTCTAATTTCATCTAAAATATTCCAATTTTTGTTACAAAGACGAACGATTCAAAGATTTCAGGAGATTGGAATGACATGAAGTTGAACATTCAACATACAGTAGGCTCATTGTGAAAACGTAGCCCTATATTGATTTCTGGAGATCGTGAATTATGTAGCCAGATGTATGGCTGCATTTCTGGCTGCATGTCTTTAAAACGAATGCTATGGGACGTTATGTTATTGTTCCTTTTCATGCATACCTGCTTACCCCGGTATGGACAGCTTTCCTGCTATTACCAGTTTGTCCAGTGACTTGCCATGTATGATGGCAGACTTGAGACGCAGAGAGGAGCTAACCACAATAACGGGTGAGGAACGGTTACAGAGAGCGGGTAAGACAATAACAAAAGCCAACAAAAATGAAATAAAGCAGTAAATAACAGGGTGAGAATGTGGTAAAATCTGAAAACGTGGTAAAAATGAGGTGAGGGCTTTTCTTTTTCATTTCATCATTCTTTTGGTCAATCGATACTTTTGAAAACACTATTGGTTGGGTTTAGGAGAGGAGGTGGGTGGGTCAGTCAGTCGACAGCGGCGTCTGGTGGGTTTACGCGAGAACAGCAAGTGTGAATGGCACTCGTGAGAGAAATTTGAGATCTGAAAAAAGCATACACAGCATCCTCTAGTAGGATTCACTGCAAAAAAAAGTACCTCCTGGGATGTATTTGGCATTCTCCAGAAATATATATAGTGGTACATTTACAAAATGAGCCTGGGTTGCGAGCAACTAATAACATAATATACATATACATTCATTTTTAACTGTAAGGTGTTTTTTTTTATATTACACTTAACATTATTATATTATAAATGTATTAAACCACAACTCCACTATTCAAAATGTGTAATTACAAGTACATTTACAAATATGAAATGCAATATTAGCTCACATTAAGCTAGACTTTAGTAACCTATGACTTATAATAATAAACAGCCTCTGAATAACCCAGCGGGAAGGTCATTATTTCTCCTCTACAATGAGAGCTTTACATTAGTCATTGCCGTCGCTCTAGTTATGGTATTCAAACAGCATTACACTGTATAAGGGTGCGTGTTACCTTCACACACGATACGCGTGCACAAAACACACTATTAAAAAAAGACCTGATTTACTTCGCACGGGCTTTGTAAGACCTCTGAAAGTGTGTTTTGTCCAGATAAGCCCTTTAGCTCCGTTAATACACTGATTTTTTTTGTCGTTAAGCCTTTGTGCACTTTGAACAGACAGTTCGGCTTTCGTCTCTCTAAAGACTGTGACATGGCATGAAACCAACACCCTGGGCAGTACCATCTGTCAGCATGGCAGCCACACGCAGAGAGAAATCAAACTCGAACAAATCATGTTAGCTTGATTGTTTAAGAAGATTCATTCATATATTATTTCATACAGGATGCATATCTATTTTTAAAATGCGTATTTGTCGCTTGTTCATTTGTCCTGGTCACTTTCAGTGTGTTGATGAAATACCCCTCAGTTTGACTTGGACTGTGGACTGTTCTGTTTGCCAAGTGTTTCCATTAGAAACACCCTCATTTCTTCATAGAGATCAGTGTGTTGGGCTTGAAATCCAGGGCAGAGAGTTTAATGAGGAAAGCAAGTGTGGCGCTGTAATGTCACAACTAGCGTATGGAAGCCCAGAAGGCCCACAGAGGGTTTTAATAAGGGAGCTGGAGGGAAGCCTGATCTGATGCTCAGCTGGATTCACTTCACGTCCTCATACACACTGTCACACAGAGGCGTAGTTGGGTACGTGTGTAGCAAGAAAAAAAAATATGCCTCAGCCGACGTATGGTGCAAAGGTGCGTTTATTTACAGTGCAAAAAGTGTCCAATCCAAAAATCCCAAAAATAATCAAAATATATACAAAAATAAACAAACAACAAAACGAACTCAAAAAATACATTAAAGTAATAAAATAAATATATACAAAATATTCGCCTTCCAGAATAATACTTCCACCCAGCCGTTCATCGCTACTCACACCTCTAGACTCCAACGACTCCCACACTGAACTGAGCATGAGGCGCTCTATTTATAGTGAGCCACTCCGCCCACCATGGCTTCAACCATTCACAGGTGAGTATTTTATATGTTTCTACATCAAACATTCTTCAGGCAAGTTTCCCTTTTATGTCAAAACACACACTTTATTAGTATATACATATCACCTGACAAAACATTAAACAAAGATTCTTTTTCACAGGTCTTTAAAACCCTTTTCATCTTTTCCCCAGTCTCATCATCCCCCACACAAAACACATAGGCTGTGTCCGAAACGCCTACTACTCAGTAGGTACTGCATTTGAATTTAAACGTACTACTCGGCCGTTAGAAAAGTACGTTCTATACAGTATGAATGTGAGAAGTATGAATGGAATTCGGACATACTACATCCGCCGTTTTGTCACGGTCACGTGACCTACCTGCGTCAGTTGCGTCGCTTCACTCCCATTCATGAATTCTCTCGCGGTACATACAGAAACATATTATCATCTGTTTTGGAGTTGCCCATATGTAGTTAGTTTTTGGTTGGATTTCTGCTCCTTTATTAGAATCAACCTTATGCCCAGTTTTCAACTTTGTTTCAAAAATGTTTTATTTGGTTTTCTTACATTCAACAGATCATTACACAAAGAGTACTTTTTGATCAACTTATTACTTCTGTTGGCAAAATTTAGAATTCACAAAAGCAAGTTCAGTGATTGCAAGCCATTATTTATTATTTTGAAGTCAGAGTTTAAGCTTTATATAAAAACTATCTATAATCTGAGAAATAAGAAAGCTGTTAAATGTATTAATGTGTGCAAACATTTGCATGTTTTTATTAGATTTTTTTTTCTTTTGTCTTTTTTCCCTGACTGCTGTCATCACCTGGCTCTTTTCTAATTGTTGTTATTTTTGAATTGTTCAATAAAAAATAAAAAATAAAAGAGAGAGAGAAAAAAAACAATTCTCTCGCGGGGCATGATAGCACAGCATGCATGGGATGCGCACTTCAGAATCTCGCCGGAAGTAGTAAGTCACCCAGGTACTTCTCGCATACTGATTTTCGAATTCTGTAAATTCGGACATACTACTCGGCTCGCATACTGATTTTAGCATACTGTGTAGTATGGAAGTATGCGTTTTCGGAGGCAGCCCATAGTCTCCTCCGGGTGCCAACCACTTTGCGCATGCGCAGCGCACCACTGTGCATAAAATGCTGCGCATGACCCTTTTGACACGCCAAACACACACACGCACACACGCAAACACACACACACACACACACACACAAAAGACTCAAATGGCTGCGCCCGCTCATACGCAGAGAATAAGATCAATAATGCATAATTCTAATGCATTATGAAACACTTACCTCTGATTTATATTTGGTGACGATGTCTGTGGGTGTCACCAT
>CAIGQQ010033860.1:1990775-2019909 GCA_903798035.1 Danio albolineatus
TTATTATTATTATTATTATTATTATTATTATTATTATTATTATTATTATTATCATCATCAAAATATTCACATCTTGCAAGAGATCAAAGCTGCCTGCCTGTAAAAACAATACATATAAAAAGAAAAAGAAAAAAAAGCTCACCGGCCCATATTTTAAAAAAATGGTCCGGCCCTTCTGGCATTTGCCAGAATTGCCAGATGGCCAATCCGCCCCTAGAGTCTATCGAAGAAGGGTTCCAGAAAGCAGGAGAAACAAAAGGCAAAAAAATTAACATAAACTAGTAAATAACAGGGTGAGAACATGGTAAGTTCTGAAAATGTGGCAAAAATTAGGCATCCGCGAGGGCTTTTCTTTTTCTGTATTGCTTTTGAAAACACTATTGGTTGGGTTTAGGGAAGGTGGCGGACAGGTCAATCAGTACTTTTGAAAACACTATCGTTTGGGTTTAGAGAAGGTGGTGGGTAGAGTGATCGGTCAGTTAATCAGTCAGTCAGTCAGTCAGTCAGTTAGTCAGTATGTCGACAGCGGCCTCTAGTGGATTTATAAGCAGGCGCTAATGGCACTCACAAGAAATTTAAGATCTCAAAAGGTGTACACAGTGGCCTCTGGAGGATTCCAAAAACAAAAACTCAAAAAAAAAAAAAAAAACTCCTGGGACATATTTTGTGCTGTCCAGGTACGTATCTATGATGAGCCTGGGTTGGGAAAAAATGCTGGGTTCTACACAATTCATTCATGTTGTCCCAACACAAATTAATTAAGTTAACTAAATCATTTTTACACATTTCAGTGGATTGAGGCGGTTCTTTCCGCTGTGGCACCCCCAAATTAATAAAGGGACTAAGCTGAAAAGAAAATAATTGAATGAAAGTGAATTGAACATAAAACATTTTAAGTTGTCCCCAAAAAAATCTTAAGAATTGTGTTGTTTCAACTCATTTTAATATAGCATTTTAAACAAGCAGCAAAATATTTTTTTAGTGAACTTTGGTGATGATGGAGTTGCATTTTACTACCAAATATTGTTCAATATATTTTTAAGGCCCAATCCCAATTCCATTTTGTACCCTTTCCCCTTCCCCTTGGCCCTTGAAGTGTGAAGGGCTTCAGAATTCACCCCTAAGAAATGGGGCAGCACTACAGCACCTGCACACATCATCATATGTCATTGCAATCTCTTGCTTCAAATGAGATCGACAATCGCGACTGCTGTAATGATTCTAGTTGTGTTATTTTTTGGTGTTTACCTTCAGGAAATCATTGAAGACAATTATATCATGTTATCATATCGATATAATGTGGCAATAAGATCATGACTGTACTGTGCATTTACACCAATACTCATAAAGTTTTAGCCACAGATCCCTCAATTCCCAATTACAAAAATAAGATAAGGAGGTGTCATGGTGGCGCAGTGGGTAGCACGATCGCCTCACAGCAAGAGGGTCGCTGGTTCGAGCCCTGGCTGGGTCAGTTGGCATATCTGTGTGGAGTTTGCATGTTCTCCCCGTGTTCGCATGGGTTTCCTCTGGGTGCTCCGATTTCTCCTACAAGTCCAAACACGTGGTATGGGTGGATTGGGAATGCAAAATTGTCCAAAGTGTACACGTGTATGGATGATTCCCAGTTATAAAAGGGCATCCGCTGCGTAAAACATATGCTGGATAAGTTGGCGGTTCATTCCGCTGTGGCGACCCCATATTAATAAGGGGACAAAGCCAAAAAGAAAATGAATGAATGAAAAATAAGAAGAATACATTTAGATTTAATACCAACACAACTATTTTGACTCTACCGGCAGGGTCTAAATCAACAATGCTAACTAGCCTACCCCTGACCATTTGATTATAGAACAACTGTAGGTTCCTCTGGAGGTAATTGCGTCTCTGCATGCCTTTTGTTGATATTATTATTAGGGCTGTCAAAATTAGCACGTTAACACACGCCGATTAATTTGAATTATTGAACTCGTTAAAAAAATTAACACATTTAACGCAGTGGCAGTTTTTTCTTATTTCCTGTTGTGCCCGACGTGTGTTCAGGGCTGGCTCGTCCACAGAGGCGACCTAGGCGGCCGACAAGGGCGGCAGAATAGTGAGCGAACTCACTTTAATCCGCGACACCTACCCCCTCCCTCAGCGAGTATAAAAGCCTCGAGGTGCGCGTGCACTCAGCGGAGGCGCGCGATGCGGCGCCAGGCGAAAGTATAAATCCAGCTTAATCCACGACACCTACTCCCTCCCTCCCGGTCGCCACGTTCATCCGCGAACCGGTCACTTTCTTTTTCATATTCGGGTTGAGGGCGGCGTGATCACTGTTCACCTAGAGCAAATTTGATGAACGCGACCGTGCGCGTTGATGACTCTGAAGGGAGTCGCTTATACCTCGCTGTACTGCCCGCGTTGTCTGTGTGTGTGTGTATGTGTGTGTGTGTGTGTGTGTGTGTGTGTGTGTGTAAGAGAGAGTGTTTGTGTATGTGTGGATATCCTAACAACAAGATTAAACGCCTAACATGGCAGACAGTCGCTCAAAGCAGTTTAGAATTTAATGTTTAGAGATGGCGTGACCAAAGTCCATGTAAGAAGTCTAGCCTATAGTCTTTAGTACGTGACTTTAATGTACCCCTTTGTGCTTCTTGCGTCCTTGTCACAGCACCAGTGGCACAGAAATTAAGCACCGAAATTCGCATGCTGATTTGGTGATTCTGCTTGTGAGAGACTTTTCTCACTCTTAGGTCACATGTCAACAGACTGGACTGTCTTAGCAACTACCAAAATGCTAAGGAGGACTAAGCAAAATTGTTTCTACTTTATAATTAATGTTCTCAACTCGTAAAACAACTTTACAATGAATGCAATTGTTTGTATTCAATACTTTATTATTATAATTTTCCAATTTCCATATTTGCAATGCCTGTATTTTGGATTTGTTGTAGTTCACTTAGAATCCAACATGGAAATAATATTTGTTTGTTATTGGCGTTGATTGTTTTAAAATTTAAATGGCACTTAAATGCCTGTGTTTTTATTTCTGTAATAAGTACGGCTTTTCATGATTAATCATGATTAATCACAAACAAAGGTGTGATTAATTAAATAGTTTTTTTAATCAATTGACAGCCCTAATTATTATTATTATTTAATTTTTTTACAAATTGTACTGTGTGTGTGTGTTTGTGTACACAACTCCAGGTGAGCCAGTCAACACATTTTTCACTTACCAAAGACTGACTGATTCCTGTCACTCAGGCAAATTCAATTTTGCAGAAAGAAAAGCACTTACCTCCAGCTGGCAGAGAGCGTGCCAGCTTGATCAGTGGAAAAAAAGGCTGGTGTACCAGTCTTCTTATGATGCCTCATCTCACAATGTCAAATCAAATAAGCTGTTTGATAAACGCCACAGAGGGTTTAATTATAGTAATGATCTCATCTCCCACATCAGCCTGCCTCTCGTGGTGCAAAGCCACATCCACAGGCAGATTAAAAGCCTCTCTCCCTCCCTGCACGTCTCTGCCGCTTTCTCTGCCAGACACCTGCTGCAACAGCCTCTTAACACCGCAAATTCTCTATGACAAATGAACATCGCCGTACTTTAAAAAGAAGGGCCGCTTTCCTCTTGTAGAGAAGAGTTGTTTTGGCCCGTGGCATAACAGGAAGGACATCCTTAGCAGGTACATGGGGGATTCGATCTGCGGAAGTGTTGCTTTTCCAGCCAAGGAATTACTTCTCATTAGTGTCTGTGCATGCTGTTGTCGCTTTGAATACACAGCAGGAAGGGTGGTCATAGCGGGACGTCAATGTGAAGTGTAATACACTCTATGCTAAGTACCGCTGATGAAATGATTGTCAATGGAATCTCTATTTTCCCTTTACAATGCACACTGCAAAAATGCTTTCCTTACTTACAGTTTGGGCCTTGTTTTTAGTAAAAAATGTAAAAATGCTTAAATCAAGAAGCATTTTTAGACAAGTAAAAATATTGGTTTGTTTTCATTTCTTTTTTTTTTTAGACCACACACAAACAGGCTTTTTTTATTAGCACATTTGTAATGTGTTCCAAAACTGTATCCAAAATGCATCTGGGTATGTGCAGCACAGATTTAAAGATGCAATGAGACTGTTCAATACATGCTTGTTTATTTTGTGCCATACTAGTTTAGCTGTACGGCTAACTAGCACTTCCTGATTCATCTCTAGTGGTGGAAATTAAACCGACCACTGCGCCATTGATTAGTGCACAGAAAGGGAATGAAAACTCAAATGTTTGCTTACCCATAGAGTGCTGCTAGTTTGCGAAAGATTAATAATCTTAATCGGCTCCCGTTAGCCCAGACAGTCGTCCATGCAAAGACACGGGCGGTGTCTCAATACCTAGTGAGCTGGCTACCTAGATCACTCGGTTGATTCAGAACGCGTGCGTGATGGCCAAAAATGCCGTCTAAGGTAAAGTGCTTAATATGATTTTTTAAAAACACAACCCTTGTCTCATAAAGGACTAAAACAAATTCAACAGCACTGAGAGGGAGGGAGCACCTCCAATGGAGAAACATGTTATCCTATGCTATAAACGTCAACGTTTCAATAGAAACATGTTTATTTAGACTGTAATATCGTGTTACAACTAGTCAGTTTCACTGTTAAATAATGAAATTTGATTAATTCATTAGTCTATCGACTAGGATTTAAAATAAAATCCTGACGCAGTCTTGATTGTGATTCAGTGGGGTCCACTGTGAAAAGTAGACCTATCCGGTTTGTTTTCTGAAGTAATAAGTCAAATTTAAGTAAAATCAAAGCTAAACGAAGTGGATTAAGTAAAGCAATCTTGTTTTCGTAGGGGAAATAAGTATTGAACACGTCACCTTTTTTCTCAGAAAGGTGTTGTTGGCTTGGAATTTTCACCAGATGTTGGTGACAACCAAACAAATCCATATATGCAAAGAAAACAAAACGAATTAGTTTACAAATTAGGTTATGTGTAATAAAATGAAATGACGCAGGGAAAAAGTATTGAACACATGAAGAAAGGGAGGTGTAGAAAGGCAGGGAAAGTCCAGACAGTAGCTGAAATCTCTCAGTAGTTCTTCAGCAACCCTCTGACCTGCATCATTGTAAATTAATATTAGCTGCTTTAGGCCCAATCCCAATTTTACCCCTTAGCCCTTTCCCTTACCCCTACCCCTTGTTTTGGTATTCACGTAAAGGGGTGTCGCAATTATCTTTAGCTTGAAGGCGTCGGGTTAAAGGAAAGGGGTAGATAGCCACACTCGAAACCAAGGGGTAAGAAGATTTCCCAGAATATACACCAGCCACAACGGCAGGATAGCTGTACCCGGGAGCAAGGAGACCCACAAATTAGTATTTTTTTGTCAATATTATGAATTTTCACAACAAACAAGCACATGTTTAATATATTTATAACCGTGCTCGTGTTTTACAGTCAAGCTTTTAAAAAAAACTAAAATAAAAAACGATAAATTTGGCTGTCTATAAACCATAATAATAACTCCTGTACAGCAGTCCCACAACATTCTGACACTCGACAACACTCGAATGCCCTGTCAGAAAGGTCTAGTGGCTGGGAATTGGCTTTTTACAGTGTCTGCTATAATGTTAATGTTGTTTTTGATGTTTTTACATAGATAAATATGGCCACAGTGTAAATGCGCAGTATAGTTAAGATCTTATTGCCACTTTCTATGATTATGATAACATGATATACGCCTTCGGTGATTTCCTGAAGATAAATACCAAATAACACTGTCTGATCTCATATGAAGCATGATATCGCGATGACATATGATGACTTGTGAAGGTGCTGTAGTGGTGTTCCATTTCTTAGGGGTAAATTTTGAACTCCTTCCCCTTGACACTCGGTTTTAAGGTCCTTAGGGCCTTAGTCCAACTTCTACATTGGTAGGATGATGCAGATAAAACAAGGTTAGACATTTCAGAAAGACAATGATTCAAAACACAGCCAAGGAAACTCTCAAATGCTTTCAGAGAAGAAAAATCAAGCTGTAGAATGGCCCAGCCAATCACCTGACTCGAATCCAATAGAGAATACAAAATAAACATCAGATTTGATAGACGAGACCCACAGAACCATCAAGATTTTTATACTCTGTTGAAGTCTGTGAACAAACACACCTGAAAAATACAAGTGACTTCATTGTCCATATGAGAGGTGTCTTCAAGCTGTCATCACCAAAAAAGCATTTTATATCATGTGTTTAAAGTATTAAATACATGATTTTTTTTATTTTTATGTGTTTGAATTGTTTTTTTTTCTTCCCAAAACCTGGTTCAATTCCATGTCAATAGCTATTTTAGATATATTATTCCAGGGAAAATAACATGACGTGTTCAATACCTATTTCTCCCACTGCACGTTTATTTAACATACCACACTAGCAAATTATTTTGCTGGTTTTAATTCAAACCTCACTTAGTTTTGACTTATTATTTCTGAAAACAAAACAACATATTTACTAGTCAGGAAAATGCTTCTTGATTTACAAATGTTTGGATATTTGGACTAAAAACAAGACAGAAACTCTAACTAGGAAAAGCATTTTTGGCAACGTAGGAGTGGATCTCTGGCAAGTTTGCTCAATGTCAAAGAGATATGCATAAAATCCATATTAAAATGGCCTGCCAGTGGGATTAGTCGGTTATAAAACCTGCAATCAGATGCAAATGAATGGCCTTCGTTCTCTGTAAATGAAATATTGCGTCAGAGTTGTTGTCAGTCATTTATATTCCTTTTTGAAAAGAAGCTTGATTGTACTCAATGTGCACTTGTAAAGTATTTCAAAGCTTAAAAGCATTTATTTCAGACAATTTGCATGTTGATAATATATCATTAATGAAATGAAAGGTCACTTAAGGGTCCTTGAAAACATAAGCGTCTAAACACACTTATGAGCACTTTATTTTATATAAGGATATCTTGAGTATATTCTCAAGGATCATTAAGCAAAACGAAGCTACATTTTCTCAGAAATCATGTAAATTATTTGCCAAATTAAGTTTGCTCACTGCCAAAAACATGCATAAGAAACAAACAGTGGTCTACAGTAACTAATTACAAATACTCAAACTACTGTGAGTAGTTTTTCTCAGGAATTGCAATTTACTGAGTAGTTTTAAAAATGTGGACTTTTACTTTCCCTTAAATACATGTTTAGTGCAGTATCGGTACTTTTACTCCACTACTTTCCTTCAACCTGCAGTCACTACTTTATTTCTTTCTTGTCTGTGGTCATTGTCTAAAGTAGAGAGATCAGTCCTGTGATTCCTGTCCAATTAAATCACACATAGAAAGTAAATCACATGATGCTGAACAACCTTAAGTCATGGGTGCTTTATAAATGCAGCAAACCTTTTGGAAACATTAAAAATGTCCAAGAAGATGTTCAAAATCTGCACACGCAATGATCCAGAGACTGTTTATAGACTGCATGTCACTGAAAATGACGGATGTCGACTGTATGATGACTGAAATCACTAAACATCCTTAAACAATCATTAAATGGAACAAATGAAGAATGGAAGGAAGGGCCAAATAAAAGAAAGGACCGAACAAGGAATTAAAGGAAGGATCGAAGAACCAAATAGATGAAGGATTCAAGGAAGGACTGAACAAACTAAGGAAGGAATGAACGGATAAATGAACAAAGGACCTAATGAAGGAAGGAACAAAACTATGAAAGAAAGAATGAGCAAACAAATGATTGAGAAAAGAAGGAAGGGCCAAATGAATGAAGGAAGAATTCAAGGAAGGACTAAACAAAGAAAGGAAGGAAGGAACGAACAAACGAATGAATGAACAAAAGGGCCTGATGTAGGAAGGAATAAAAATACGAGTGATCGAAGGAAGGAGGGAACAAACGAATGAATGAAGGAAGGAGAGAACAAACAAATAATAAAAATAGGAAAACTCTAACTAGGAAAAGCATTTTTGGCAATGTAGGAGTGGATCTCTGGCAAGTTTGCTCAATGTCAAAGAGATATGCATAAAATCCATATTAAAATGGCCTGCCAGTGGAATTAGTCAGTTTTAAAACCTGCAGTCAGATGCAAATGAATGGCCTTCGTTCTCTGTAAATGAAATATTGCATCAGAGTTGTTGTCAATCATTTATTTTCCTTTTTTAAATGAATGAGGAAAGAAGGAAGGGCCAAATGAATAAAGGAAGAATTCAAGGAAGGACTAAACAAAGAAAGGAAGGAAGGAACGAACAAACAAATGAATGAACAAAAGGGCCTGATGTAGGAAGGAACAAAAATATGAGTGAACAAAGGAAGGAGGGAACAGACAAATGAATGAAGGAAGGAGAGAACAAACAAATAATGAAAACAGGAAGATCCCTAAATACACTACATGTTGTTTGCGCAGGGATGTGTAAACGTAACATTCTGTAAACGCATCAACTTTTCACAGTGTAATACTCACTACTCACTACTCTCAAGTACTTCTGAAAGGGATACTTTTTACTCATACTTTGAGTAATATTTACAACAGGTACTTTTACTCTACTTGCACTACATTTTTGGGCAAGTAATGGTACTTTTACTTGAGTATGATTTTTCAGTACTCTTTCCACCACTGGAAACAAATTAAAATATATCTGTGTGAGCTGCAAGTCACAAAATAAATTAAAAAGCCACTTAAAAGGGATAGTTCATCCAAAAATGAAATTTTTGAGTAAATACTCAACCCTCAAGATGTTCTGAACCATTTATGAGTTTCATTGTCTGTCGAACACAAAATAAGATATTTTGAAGAAAGATGAAAACCTGTAATCACTGACTTCATAATAGGAAAAATAAATACTTACAGTATTTACTTTGCTTGGACAAAATATTTTGAAATGGCAAAGAAAGCGTTCTTGCCGGACTCCTAGAGATTCTTTGTATTCATCTTTAATGCCTTCTCCTCCACCCTACCCCAGACATGCTCAATAATGTTCATGTCTGGTGACTGGGCTGGCCAATCCTGGAGATGCTTGACCTTCTTTGCTTTCAGGAACTTTGATGTGGAGGCTGAAGTATGAGAAGGAGCGCTATCCTGCTGAAGAATTTGCCCTCTACTGTGGTTTGTAATGTAATGGGCAACACAAATATCTTGATACCTCAGGCTGTTGATGTTGCCATCCACTCTGCAGATCTCTCGCACGCCCCCATACTGAATGTAACCCCAAACCATGATTTTTCCTTCACCAAACTCGACGGATTTCAGTAAGAATCTTGGCTCCATGCTGGTTCCAGTAGGTCTTCTGCAGTATTTGTGATGATTGGGATGCAGTTCAACAGATGATTCATCAGAAAGATCTACCTTCTGCCACTTTTCCAAATGATCAACTAAAAGTCAAGTTATTATCTGTTGCTCTTACAACTGGCATTGACGACAAGACTTTTGTCAGGTAGTGTACACATACCGGCCCTTGCGGCCAAACTGAGAATGCAGAAAGTTGCGGTATGAATTTTACATCTGACACCTTTCAGAACGCAATGATGCGCGAAATTGAGCTTTTGTTGCCAGAAGCGTTTGCATTCATGTACTTGCGTAGAGAGTGTTTTGGCGGCATTCATTGGAGCTGACGTGGTGATTTGAAGAAACCAGTGATTGCTTTTATTCGTCTGTCATGCTTTGTCCACCGGAGGAACGTCTGACATCGTTCAGGAGAAAGCTGGAAATGAGAGCATCTGACAGACAGAGAGGTTTACTCTGACACCGACTCGTGCCCTCGGGAGAGCAGAGAGAAGCGCGTTACATCAAATATCTTCATTCAGAGTCCACACAACTGAGATTTATAACACGACTCTATCTTCATTCCCCTCAGGACACGAACCGCTAAATGTTTTTGTTGTTATTTTTCTTACTCCTTTCATCCATTTTTTTTCTGTCGGCTGATTTATTGGGATGTAAAAATATATTAGAGCTGTCAAAGTTGATGTATTAACCTGTGAGATTAATTAAATATGAATTTAGTTTAACCTGTTTAATTTGTTTAGCTAATTAGCTGTGTTTGCTAAGGGAAGCACTGCTGCACACTGTTGTGCCATGAATATGAATGTTTCCAACAAAAGTTAATTGCTTACTTTTATGAAGACTGGCTTAAAATCTAGAAACTTTATAATGACTAGTTTGTCCTCCATTTGTAAGAGCATGTTTAGTAGGCTAGCATTAGCCTGTAGATGAAGTAAATGAAAAAAGACCTTCTTAAAGGAACACTCCACTTTTTCTTTTCTTTCCTTTTTTTTTTTTTGAAAATGGGCTCATTTTACCCCATTGGAAGTAAAGTTTTACTATTTTTATCAGCCAATCTCTGGGTCTGACCGGAGCACTTTTAGCTTAGCTTGGCATAAATCATTGAAATGGATTAGACCGTTAGCATCTTGCTCAAATTCATTTATTCATTTTCATTTCGGCTTAGTCCCTTTATTAATCTGGGGTCGCCAGTATACCACATGTCTTTGGACTTGTGGGGGAAACCGGAGCACCCGGAGGAAACCCACACAACCACGGGGAGAACATGCAAACTCCACGCAGAAATGCCAACTGACCCAGCCGAGGCTCGAACCAGCGACCTTCTTGCTGTGAGGCGAACGTGCTACTCACTACGCCACCGTGGCGCCCATCTTGCTCAAATATGTGAAAAAATACTTTTGATAATTTTCCTATTTAAAGAGTCACAAAAACCCAAAACATATTTTTTGAGATATGGACAGTCATATGTGTCCCACGCTTCTAAAAACGCCATTAGGACATATATTTTACTAAAAAGTGAATATTGGTTGTTTTTGCATTATTTCGTGCAAATTTGTTCTTCCTGTTTGAAAAGAAATTTTGAAGCTACGTCACGTGAGATCCTTGTGTAAATTCCAGCGTTGAGACTGGCTGTCTGGACCTGCGTCACGGGTCACAGTGATCACTCGATGCAGAAGTATAAATCAGCCTTTACACACTCAACAGGATTGTATTTGATGTAGTGTCTGATGACGTTTCATTTTATTAGCGAATAAATGTCCAAACTACCAAATAATACCTGCCATGAGTATAACCGTGTTCACCATCAGGAGGCAGTATAAATACTCTCGTAGAAGAATTTTGATTTCACCATAAATATTCCAACATCAGTGTCTGATAGTTCCGTCGACTCCGCTACAAGAGCAAAGCTGTAGCCATTGAGTGTGTGAAGTGTCCATCATTCCACACTTTATTTTTAACGGTTGATTAAGTGCATCATCTCGGTATTAAAGTGCGCTTAATCTTTTTAGAAAAAATGTATATTTCAGTGTGAATGCATTGCTTACACTTTTTATGCTACAAAATGGTGAACAATAGTGCAGAAGTATGTGATTTGGGACTCAACTAAGAATCTTTAAATGATAATATGCATTTTTAATATTATTCTAACTTGCGGTGCAAGTGCAGGGCATGGTGCTGGGAACTATTTTCAGGCAACTTTAATTTTAATTAAAAAATTATATTATATTATATTATATTATATTATATTATATTATATTATATTATATTATATTATTTTCGGCTTAGTCCCTTTATTAATCTGGGGTCGCCACAGCGGAATAAACCGCCAATTTATGCAGTATATGTTTTAAGCAGCGGATGCCCTTCCAGCCGCAACCCACACAGAACTCCACACAGAAATGCCAACTGACCCAGTCGAGGCTCGAACCAGCAACCTTCTTGCTGTACTAACCACTGCACCACCGTGGTGCCCCTGATATATTATATTATTCATTCGTTCCATTTCTTGTCGGCTTAGTCCCTTTATTAATCCGGGGTCGCCACAGCGGAATGAACCGCCAACTTATCCAGCATCTGTTTTACGCAGCGGATGCCCTTCCAGCTGCAACCCATCTCTGGTAAGCATCCATACACACTCATTCACACACATACACTTCGGATAATTTAGCCTACCCAATTCACCTGTACCACATGTCTTTGGACTTGTGGGGGAAACCGGAGCACCCAGAGGAAACCCTGGGAGAACACTGGGAGAACATGCAAACTCCACACAGAAATGCCAACGGACCCAGCCGAGGCTCAAACTAGCGACCTTCTTGCTGTGAGGCGACAGCACTAACTACTATGCACCGTGTCGCCTATATTATATTATATTATATGTTATATTATATTATATTCATTCATTCATTTTCTTTTCGGCTTAGTCCCTTTATTAATCTGGGGTAGCCACAGCGGAATGAACCGCCAACTTATCCAGCATTTGTTTTACGCAGCGGATGCCCTTCCAGCCACAACCCATCTCTGGGAAATATATTATATTATATTATATTATATTATATTATATTATAGTTACATTACTTTTACGAAGTTTCTGCCTAAAAAGTCTTCAGAGTCAGTTGCGTACGAGTTTAAATTTGACAAAGACCCACTTTTGTGAGTATAATCTGTCAACTTCAACAACATCAGAAAGTACCAAACATTGTTAGTGACTTTTATTTGGTTTCCGTGCTGCATCTAATGTTTATAAACACCTTGAAGAGGACAATTTTCATTCGCCGAGTTTTTAATTGAACATCTGCTATCTGGCACATAAATAGGGCATATGGAAAGCATGTCCTCCTTAACATTACAGTGAGTTATGACAGTTTCTGTGCGCGAAGAGCAATAAGCATAATTAAAGCGATTCTCTCCCGGGGTTTGCTTTATGAAGCAGAAAACGCTTTACAGTCAGGAATGACGCAGAAGAGGTTTATCAGACACTCCACCTCACACCTGCTGCTTGAACTCGTGCACCTGTTTTGACAAAGTTAGTGGGAGTCAGCTAACAACGATATATTCTATAGCTTTTCGACATGTGTTCTGTTTTTTGCATTATATATATTTTCAGAATATATAAAAAACTTTATAAGTCAGTCATTTTTTATTTCCAATTATTTTAACTAATTTATTCAAAAGTTTAAACTATTATTTTGTGGTGGAGTACCGGATCCCAAATCTCACAGTTTAAATTAGGGTTGGGCGATGACGACCAATTTGGCATCGTACGATGTCTAATGTGAAACATCGCGATGGATGATGGCATCATCGTCATAGATGGCAGTGAATTAATTATTTATGAACAATTAATTAATTAGTAACAAATTAGTTATTTGTAGCCGACAGTTTCAACTACCTGACCCGCATGGTCTTTGCTTTACCCATAACCAAATCATAAATAAATAAACACACAAATTACCAGCTGTCAATCACTTTTTCCGAAGGACTCTGGCATGAATATGCAGAGTGATCTGTGTCGTTATAATGGTGTCGACAAACTTGGTTAGTAATAAAGGTACACAACCAACAGGAACCAACCAACAGTATCTGAGATTTTCGCTAAAATGACTAAGTACAAGCGCGAAAGCAAAAGATTGAAGCAGTTTACTGATGCTGTGACACGTTACCTGACAGATTTAAAAGACAGAAGAATCGTCAGATAGAGACAAATTTAATTAAATATCACGTTTAACAACTATAATGAGATGTGATCCAGCGGTACATTCTTGATAGTCAGACGTGCACTGCTCTCTGGGGTTTTGTGCTCAAAGCACTTGCTGACTGCCTGGAGCTCAGATGATCGCATGACAGTGTGTCTGTGTGTGTACGATCAAGTGATGTGCGTTTTCAGCACTATAGTGTGGACGGACGCTGTTCAGAAATGCTAGATGAAACACCAGCGTGGATGTGGATCGTTTTCATTCTAAAATGGCATTTTAAAACGTATTGGACGTATTGGTGTAAACGGGGTCTACGTGAGTATTTTTCATATGTAGGTTTGCAACGGATGGCAGAGCGCAGGATCTTGATGCTATCGGCTATCGGTGATGAGTTATAGCATTGTCTATCGACCCAACCCTAGTTCAGATCACTTTATGTTTTTTTAGTGACAAATCAGAAAATTTTTCAGAGCAGCCAAAAAAGGTAGGAGTCAAATGTAATTTGCTGGTAACACTTTATTTTGATGGTCCAATGGAGTATTAGTAGACTGTCTGCTTAATATTTGTTGATACAGACATTCAACGGACATTTAACTGATTATATGAAACTTTGCAAGTACATGTCAACTTACACTAACCCTAACCCCAACCCTAACCCCAACCTAACAGTCTACTCTTAATCTAATGAGAATTAGTTGCAATGTAAATTAAATTCAACAAACGGACCATCAAAATAAACTGTGACCAATTTGCTTTCCATTTATTACAACGGCTGGATTTGCACTGCAGATCTTGATGGTCAAATCCAATTTTTTAACTGTATCCAATTTTTTTTCGCTGACCTGCTTACATCATCTTTTAAAAGTGACTTGTATCTGATTGTATTTACACAGCACACGGCAAAGGCACAATGACCAGGGAAAAAAAAGCAAGCCCTGACTAACAGCTGATAATAAAAGAGTTCTCTTTTCCCCATTACTGTATTTAATGTGTTCTCAGGGTTTAATTGTTTTTAAAAATCTTTTTAACGAGTTGTTTTACAATAGTTTATGAAAGAAAGGCCATCTTCACTTAATCTAGACCTTTTGAAACCAGTAGGCATCTTAATTTAATGTCCATGGTGGTGTGATTTGTCCGTTGGTTGATGGTGCTCTCTCTCTCTCTCTCTCTCTCTCTCTCTCTCTCTCTCTCTCTCTCAATTCAATTCAATTCAATTCAATTCAATTCTAATCCATTCAATTCAATAATTGCTTTATTGGCATGACAAATTACAAATGTATTGCCAAAGCATTTATAAAGAACATAAATATATAATAAAAAATAAATAAAAATAAAGTTTTATATAAATATATACATGTAATAATTAAACAAACATATAAATTTTATATCATTATCCAATATGTCATATAATTATTCTATATATCATATTATTCAGTATATCATATTATTATTCAGTACATCATATTATTATTCAATATATCATATTATTATACTCTCTCTCTCTCGTTAACATGCTTAAATACTTGTGCTACATGATAATATAACAGCTATTTAGTCCTTGTGCATGATATTTAAGCTTTGGGACTCTGCTGAAGTCTGTCCTGAAATGAAAGCGTCAGAGTTAAAGTCATTAATGATGCCCGACTCGCATTGACAGGTGAAAATTCGATCTACCTGCATACACAACAGACACGAGGGCACAGATCCGATTCATTTCAGATAAATTTCCACATATGAAAAAGCCCTGAATCTTATTTGGGTAAATCTGAATCCATGTGATTTTTTCCTGCTTACCATATCAGATATGGGCCAACTGGGCAAAAAAAATTGAGACGGAAACGGAATTGAGGCACTTGAACCCTGCAGTGTGAATGCAGCCACAAACAGCACTGGAAGAAACCTTTGAAGAATTATTCAATGGCATATTTTTGATGACTGGTTGACGCCACCTATTGGTTAAATAATGTAACTGCTGCCTACAACTTTCATTTTTGAGCGCGTTATTTCAAGTCATTGAAACCACAACACGGTGGCACAGTAGGTAGTGCTGTCGCCTCACAGCAAGAAGGTCACTGGTTCGAGCCTCGGCTGGGTCAGTTGGCATGGAGTTTGCATGTTCTCCCCGTGTTCGCGTGGGTTTCCTCCGGGTGCTCCGGTTTCCCCACAGTTCAAAGATATGTGGTACAGATTGAGATGAATTGGGTAGGCTAAATTGTCCATAGTGTATGTGTGTGAATGAGAATGTATGGATGTTTCCCAGAGATGGGTTGTGGCTGGCAGGGATCCACTGCGTAAAACAGATGCTGGATAAGTTGGCGGTTCATTCTACTGTGGCGACCCCGGATTAGTAAAGGGACTAAGCCGAAAAGAAAATGAATGAATGAACGAAACCACTGCAATATCCATTAAAAGCCATTGTTGTAAATAGCCTTTGTTGGGTAAAACCACAGCAATGACAAGTTGAGAAATTGCTGGAACATTTGCGAAAGAAACACTTCACGACCCTTTTGACCTTAGCAAGCTCTGCTGACCCTACAGTGACATCTGGGTAATATTGATCTATCGTTCCTTATTTACTGGCTGTGTTACAGAGTGTGAAGAGCAGATAAACAACACAGCACAACACATCTGTGAAACATCAGAGTGTGTGATGCTGAGAAACCCTTACTGAAGCTGATATGATGATTTCAGTATCGATATCGAGCAGTCGCTGTTGAGATGTGGGTTATTTGGCGTCTGCCACCAGCTGATAAATGGAGTGTTTTGATTCCTGTCATTAAGTTAAGAGATAATTAACGGTGGAGTGAGCTATTGGCATTGATCTCCGTGAGGCAGTCTGAAGGAATTATTTCCTGTTGTTTCTCTACTACAACATGCGTTCATCGATCTGTGTGGTCACGCCATTAATGAGAACTTCTGTCTGAATGTAATGTTTTCGGACAATCAATTGACAGAGGTAGTTTGGCTGGCGGTCTGATATTATCAGGGCATAGCCTACAACTTTATTCACAGCCATATTGATACAGTTGGCAAAATTTTGGCTGTCCAGATAAGGTACTGGTGGGCAGAGTTATTGTAAATATCCTCTACCAGCATGATGGCCTATTTACACAGTGCTAATAGACAATCCATATTAAACACCATTCATATGAACTCTCAGATTATGTTAATTTCCCTTTAAAGGAACAATCCACTTATTTTTTTTCCCCAATTCCTTTGACAGTTGAGTTTTGCAATTTTTAACCCAATCTCTGGGTCTAGCAGGAGCACTTTTAGCTTAGAATAGCTTAGAATAAATTAGACCAGTGGTTCTCAAGCTTTTTTCACCAAGTACCACCTCAGAAAAAAATTGCCTCTCCAAGTACCATCATAATAACTGGTATTGAAGTACAGTAGTATATTAGGCCTGATTGAGTAGCTACAGCACTGCACAGTTCAAAAGCGAGGCAGATTAATTCTTCTAATTAAGAATATTTATTATTGTCAGCCACTTAAATAAAAGGTTTAGCCTATTAAAATCAATTTACTGATCACATCGGTGTCATTGTACACGTCAAAGGGTTAAAAGTTTGTTCATTTTTTTATTTTAATTATTCAGCGATTCCTCCGCGTGCCACTAGAAGGAAGCTTGTGTACCTTTAGTGGTACGCGTACCACAGTTGGAGAACCAGTGAATTAGACCATTATTTCGAGGTAACCTGGCATGAACGAGAACGCAAGTCCATTCTCTTCATTCTTGCAGTTGAGAAACAGCCAGTGTTTGCAATGACTAACTCAAGATGGCGGACACATTGATGTGTCTGGAGCAATCCAATGTATCATTTGCATACAGTGGTGTAAAGTAACTAATTACAAACTAATTACAAAAAAAATTGTTTTTCTTAGGAATTGTAATTTACTGAGTAGTTTTAAAAATGTGGACTTTTACTTTCCCTTAAATACATGTTAAGTGCAGTATCGGTACTTTTACTCTACTACTTTCCTTCAACCTGCAGTCACTACTGTATTTCTTTCTTGTCTATGGTCATTTCTAAAGTAGAGAGATCAGTCCTGTGATTCCTGTCCAATTAAATCACACATAGAAAATAAATCGCATCATACTGAACAACCTTAAGTCATGGGCGCTTTATAAATGCAGCAAACCTTTGAAATACATTAAAAATGTCCAAGAAGATATTCAAAATCTTTACACGCAATGATCCAGAGACTGTTTATAGACTGCATGTCACTGAAAATGATGGATGTCGACTGTATGATGACTGAAATCACCAAACAGCCTTAAACAATCACTAAATGGAATGAAGAATGGAGGGAAGGGCCAAATAAAAGGAAGGACCGAACAAGGAATGGAAGGAAGGATTGAAGGAAGGAACAAAAATATGAAAAAAATAATGAGCGAACAAATGAAGGAAGGAAGGAACGAACAAATGAATGAATGAACAAAGGACCTAATGAAGGAAGGAACAAAAATATGAAAAAAATAATGAGCAAACAAATGAAGGAAGGAACAAACAAACAAATAAATGAACAAAAGGACCTAATGAAGGAAGGAACAAAAATTTGAAAAAAAGAATGAGCGAACAAATGAAGGAAGGAAGGAATGAACAAACGAATGAATGAACAAAAGGATCTAATGAAGGAAGGAACAAAAGTATGAAAAAAAGAATGAGCGAACAAATGAAGGAAGGAAGGAAGGAAGGAAGGAAGGAAGGAACAAACGAATGAATGAACAAAGGACCTAATGAAGGAAGGAACAAAAATATTTTTAAAAGAATGAGCGAACAAATAAATGAAGGAAGGAATGAACAAATGAATGAATGAACAAAGAACCTAATGAAGGAAGGAACAAAAATATGAAAAAAAGAATGAGCGAACAAATGAAGGAAGGAAGGAACGAACAAATGAATGAATGAACAAAGAACCTAATGAAGGAAGGAACAAAAATATGAAAAAAATAATGAGCAAACAAATGAAGGAAGGAAGAAAGGAACAAACAAACGAATGAATGAACAAAAGGGCCTAATGAAGGAAGGAACAAAAATATGAAAAACAGAATGAGCGAACAAATTAAGGCAGGAAAGAACGAACAAACGAATGAATAAACCAAAGGACCTAATAAAGGAAGGAACAAAAATATGAAAAAAAAATGAGCGAACAAATGAAGGAAGGAAGGAATGAACAAACGAATGAATGAACAAAAGGACCTAATGTAGGAAGGAACAAAAATATGAACGAACGAACGAGGAAACGAAGGAAGGAGGAAACAAACGAATTAATGAAGGAAGGAGAGAACAAACAAATAATTGAAGGAAGGTTGGAAGGATCGAATGAAAATAGGAAGATCCCTAAATACACTACATGTTGTTTGTGTAGGGATGAGTACACGTATAACATTCTGCAAACGCATTAACTTTTCACAGTGTAATACTCACTACTCTTGAGTACTTCTAAAAGGTCTACTTTTTACTCATACTTTGAGTAATATTTACTACAGATACTTTTACTCACACTACATTTTTGGGCAAGTAATAGTACTTTTACTTGAGTATGATTCTTCAGTACTCTTTCCACCACTGTTTGCATATACATGATTATGTTTTTAGAGCTGTTCAAAATTCACGCACATGTGAAGCTTGTCAGTTTTCCTTTTGCATTTTCATGAGCTTAAAAATGACTTAAAAAATAGATAGATAAATAAATAAAAGTTTGCAATGCCCCTGGTCGGAAGAACGGAGACTCACCTGGGACTGTTGGAATCAGCAAGAAACAGCATTTTACTTGCTACTGTCTTGTATCTAATGAATAATTCAAGCGTGAGCATGTTTCCTGATGCGAGTCCATTTTCTGGATTGTTGCTGGGACATCCTGAGCTGCAGTGCTCTCGCTGTGAGCCGAGTTTCCCCGCATGCTCTTTCCTCTAATGCGCTGCCGGGGAGACTGAACGAACGCTGAAAAAAAGCTCGAAACTCTTTGACTGTGAGCAATGCTTTCTGATTCATGATGTCATAAAGGGCCACTTCAGGCAATTACACATGCATTAGCCCACACAGCGCAGGAAACAGCCCTTCACTCCGCTCTCTCTCTCTCTCACACACACACAAACAATTGGCAGGAATTAACTTTGTTATAATAGGCGTCAGATCCATTTGGAAAACAATTGATCAGCCTCTCGCCACTAACAGCTGGATTGGCTGAAGTCATTTGCAGTCAGCAGCTATAGGGAACGTCTAAAGCAGGGGTCTCACTTCCCACCTCACAGCCTCCTGAAGCAGATGGTTTAAGGCTAGACGCTGCAGGCAAAAACACTGTTCTTTCATGCACCTGTCAATCTTCAGATTTGGGGATTTTGGGCTTTTCAGAAATGTCCAATGGCCCGTTTCCACTGAGTGGTACCATATGGTATGCTACAGGTCGGTACGGGTCACCATTTTCAGGCTTGTGCTTCCACTGCCAAAAGGGTACCAATGTTAGGCGTACGGTGTACCACATCTCCTGAAATACAAATCTGCTTGTACTGCCCGCGACGAGACGATTCCAAGGCTCCATAATCCTGGACCTCGCTGTATCCTGAGCAGCTGCTTGGCGGAGTAGCAAGCAAGAGACGGATTCCTGTGACCCTCCAAGGACAGACGAGCCTCGAGTTCTCCAGCCTCCGGCGACTAGACTGCAGCTAGAGCTGCGCACCGATTACTCTTCAGTGTTTGGACTCTAAGTAGTGAATATTAAAACAACTCTGAACTGAACTGAACTCCAACACTAATAACTGGACTGACATTTTCAATTTACTATAACCTTCTATGTGAAGCTGCTTTGACACAATCTACATTGTAAAAGCGCCATACAAATAAAGGTGAATTGAATTGAATTGCTTGTAAACGGACTACAGATCCAGTCATGCAACATACACAAACACCTGCTCCAAGTCACCATCTGATTAGGCTCTCACAGCTGAAGCTGCTTCTGGACTGATTACTGCACAACATAAGCAGCACATACACTCACTCTAGTCGCTGAGTGTTGTTTTCTGTAAGTGACATTAACACATTTCCTTTGTTACTATTTTACAGTGTTTTGATCCTCGCCTTGCTTCTTTCAAGAGTTCACACTTAGCTGATGATTGATAATAAAGCGTATTTGGTATGCTGTCCCGGGAGAGAGCCCTGAGATCAGAATATCCTTGAGCCCGGGGCTCCCTCCCCTTTAAAGGGCGAGAGGAGAGTTTGAGCTCAGGTAAGTCTCGAGAACTCCCCCGCTTGTGAACGTGCTGAGATATATCTGACTAAGTTGCCCTAAGATGCTATTTAAGAGTAGTCAATTTACTTATGTAGTATGTTTTTTGGACGGTGGGAGGAAAATGGTGAACCCGGGGGGAAACCCACGCAAACACGGGGAGAACATGCAAACTCCGCACAAAAAACGCCGACCGGCTTGAGGAGAGGCCGAACCAGCGGCGTTCTTGCTGTGAGGCAACAGTGCTAACCACTGGGCCACCGTGCCACCCTATAAGAGAAGTGGAGGAGTTGGGGTGGAAGGGGGATTCTTCAAGACAGAGATAACTGGAGTAGAAAGCTCTGGTAATTTATAGTGTGTCAGGATTCGTCTGATTGGTGCAATATGCAGAGCTGATGTGGTACCAGCTGTGTTCAATCATAAGCACGTGATCCTCTCGAAATAAGTTTATGAATAAACCCCACTTGTTTATCCTTGTCTGCTACCAGCCTTATTGACCTTCTGCCTGTTCTACGGCTACGATTCTGAGTACTGTTTGTTTCTGAGTACTGTTTGTTTGTTGATATCTGTTTGTTCCCGTTGACCACTGCATTGCTGACTTTCCAAATAAATCTGCATTTGGATCCTCAGCGCCGTTGTCAGTGTCACTACCCAGCGTTACAGAATTTGATTCCTGCAGATCAATAATAATACTAAATAGCCTACTGTAACATCTGCAGTTATATTAAATAAATGAATAAACGCAGAATACAGTTGAAGTCAGAATTATTAGCCCCCCCCTGTTTATTTTTCTCCCCAATTTCTATTTAATTGTCAGTAATTCACAGTGCTGGGTTGTGGTTGCAAGGGCATCCGCTGTGTAAAACAAATGCTGGATAAGTTGGCGGTTCATTCCGCTGTGGCGACCCCTGATTAATAAAGGGACTAAGCCGAAAAGAAAACGAATGAATGACTTATTCCATAACCATTATATTATTTCAAACTACTAAAATGTTAATAAAAGTCTTTTTTTGAGCTGTAGAGTTGATTTTTTAAAGTCGACAGAGCAGAGATCAACACCCCATAATGCAATTCACAACCGTAAATAAACACTTGTGAATCACAGTTAATTTATAGTGTGCAGTCTAGACCTTCTAACTACAGTCTGAATCAGCAGTGAATCCTTGAACAGTTTCACAGTCTCATCCCAAACAACACGTGACTCATTTTCAATAAAAGAACGTAGACAAGCTATAGAAACAGGGAGAATTTATTTAAAGCACTTTGTCCCCTACATAGAAAAATATGATTGATTTAAGTCAACAATAATAAATAGAGTACCTGTATTCTTGCAGGCCCCGCTGATGCGTACAGTAGTACAATCAATATCCAGTTTTTCGCAACACAGCAAAGGCACGGGTATTTACCGTAAATCTGCAGTCTGACGGAGCGGAAGGGCATGAGTGGCGTATGAGCGGTGAACTCAAAATGACCTGCAGGAGCGTTAGACTTTATAAAGACGGGACACGTTGGAGAAACAGCAGCGACTTGTACAATGAAACCTTTCGAGATTCCTCTCTCTTTTTTTTTTTTTAATACAAATACATCTTGTGTGAGTGCAGAATTGGACACTGGATAATCATTTCACCTTTTGACCAGAATGTGACTTGACGTTTTACACCATAAATATTGGAAGTATGTTTTTTTTTTTTAAAAATCACCGACAACAGATATTCAGTCCTTGAGAAACTTCAGTGAATGCCCCGTTTTTTCATGGTCCCTTAAGTGGATCTCAATGCAAATGCACATATAATCATCATATAATCAGTTGTGTTTCAGCATGTAGTGCAAATTTTTAGAAGTGAAAAAAAAAATATTCAGGGCAGGAAAGTATGGTATTGGGTGTTTAAGCATGTAATAATTCGCTTTATGTGACGATAATAAATGCAGCAGTTTTGCCAACACAGGCCATTTATTGATCAAACCCCTATATACATTTCTGGAGATCACGAAATAAGTCACAGGAGGTACGTTTTTCTGCAGTTTCTATTTTAGCGAATCTTCCAGGGGCAGGTGTGTACGCTTTATCAGATGTCAAATTTCTCCTGAGAGTGCCATTCACGCCTGCTGTTCTCACGTAAATCCACCAGAGGCCGCTGTCGACTGACTGACTGACCAATCCTCCAGCCTTCACTAAACCCAGCCGATAGTGTTTTCAAAAGTAATCCGGAAAAAGAAAAGCCGTCGTCTGATTTTTACCATGTTTTCAGATCTTACCGCATTCTCACCTTGTTATTTACATGATTAGTTTTTGTTTTACCTGCTGTCTGGAACTGTTCTTTGCTAGACTCGAACCCCTTCATCACGGTCAACTCCTCTCGTTTTTTCGCAGTTTCTATTTTAGCGAATCTACCAGGGGCAGTTGTGTGCGCTTTATCAGATGTCAAATTTCTCTCGCGAGTGCCATTCGCGCCTGCTGTTCTCACGTAAATCCACCAGAGGCCGCTGTCTACTGACTGACTGACCAACCGACCAATTCTCCAGCCTTCACTAAACCCAGCCGATAGTGTTTTCAAAAGTAATCCAGAAAAAGAAAAGCCGTCGCCTGATTTTTACCATGTTTTCAAATCTTACCACATTCTCACCTTGCTATTTACATGATTACTTTATTTTTTGCCTTTTGTTTTACCTTCAACTCTTCTTGTTTTTTTAGCAATTTCTATTTTAGCGAATCTACCAGGGGCAGTTGTGTGCGCTTTATCAGATGTCAAATTTTTCTCGCGAGTGCCATTCGTGCCTGCTGTTCTCACGTTATCCACCAGAGCCCACTGTCAACTGACCAATCCCCTAGCCTTTCACTAAACCCAACTGATAGTGTTTTCAAATGCACTGATTGACCTGATCACCCCTTCCCTTAAACCCAACCGACAGTGTTTTCAAAAGCAATACAGAAAAAGAAAAGCCCTCACTTAATTTTTACCATGTTTTCAGATTTTACCACATTCTCACTCTGTTATTTACATGATTTTTTTTTGCCATTTGTGTTTGTTTACCTGCTTTCTGTAAATGTTCCTTTGCTAGACTCGAACCCCTTCATCACTGTCAACTCCTCTCTGCGTTTCAAGTCCGCCAATGTACACAGCAAGCCCCTAGGCAAACTGGTAACAGCAGAAAAGCCGTCCACACTGAGGTAAGTGGTCAGCTTGTAACTCGAAAAGAAACAGAACCAATCGGCGGTGTTTCACCGCTCCCTAGAGTTCATTTTAAAGATGAAATGCAGCCATACGTAGCTTTGGCTACATAATTCGCGCTCTCCAGAAATGTATACGGGGGTACGTTTTCACAAAGAGCCTGTGTTGAGTTTTGCACACTGATCATTTCTCGTGACTTTCCAACATCCGATAACCACACAAAACCGACCTCTTTCGCTACAAGCAAATCAGCGTTTCGAAAAATAATAGGATTTTCTGTCGTATATCGTAAAACACATGTAGGCTGTAGGTCGTTGTTCATAAACCGCTTTGTCGTCATTAAAAAAACAAAGAAAATTAAATATTTTAAATATCAAGGAAATTATAAGGCTTTAAAAGTCCCTCGTCTTGATGGCCTCCTCAACCTTCAGTCCAGCAGAAGAGTCTTTGGAAAGCTCGTTCGTTTCTCACCGAATGCTTCAAAGCTGCGTAGCGCCATGGACCACTAGCCATAGATCTTTAGTGAAGAAAAAAAGCCCTGATTGTCAACAAAAAAAGTTCATTTTAGGCTATAAGAAGGTGAGTAATCACAAACGCACACCAATTTCTGCTTGAAATGTTTGCTCGCCACCAGTCTTGAGATGGATTTGCTGCTGAAGTCATTGGTTTTCACAGTTCTCCGCTGTATGACTTTATCAAAAACAAAAGAAGAATTAAAGCTCTGGTTTTTAGCAGGGCAGCTTCGTACCTCTAGACGTGGTAGCAGAGCAGCGCGTGGGCATTTCTGAGCCTCGGTCGATCGACTAATCCAAGCCGTTCCTCCAGTGTGCCGAAGTCCACGTGAAAGAGCTTTCAGATGTTCCTCTGTGCTGTGAGGTACTTGAGAGCGGCGGATCCGTACTTTCGAGAAAGGTCTTGGTGGAATTCGTCCTTTAGTGTCGTCAAGCAGTAGCGGTAACTCGGACTGGAGCGAAACTTGGAGATGTCAAAGCTGGGTGCGTGGGGCATGTGGATCATAAAGGCATTTGGTAACACAATAAGATCGTACTCCTGCAATGAGGAAATGTGACAGGTTATTTTCATATTCGAAAATGTTACTCAATTAATAGTTCAAGTAAAAACGTTAATTTATTCACTATTTACTGCCCCTCAAGTGGATCCAAAATGTTACTTAATTCTGTTGAACATTAGGATATTTTGAAAAATGATAGAAACCTGTAAGTATCGACTTCTATAGTAGGAAAAACAAATATTATGGAAGTCAATGGTTACAGGTTTCCAGCTTTATTCCAAATATCTTTGTGTTCAATAGAAGAAAGAAACTCCAACAGGTTTGGAACAAGTAAAGGGTGAGTAAATGATCACAGAATTTTCATTTTTGTGTGAACTATCCTTTTAATGTTGGGATAAAACTTGTATCATAGGGCATTATTTCCCAATCCTGTTCCAGGAGGTATACAGACAGTACACATACAGTACTCCCTTATTCACCTTATTGTTCGCGTATGTGTGGGTGCAGCCATTTGAATAATTTTGGCTTGAGACTTCTGGTCCCATTCACTTCCATTCATTTTTAGATGGTCATTCAGCTAATTATGCTGCTTGATGTTGCAAAATGACATTTTCTAATGATATTATTCTGCTTCATCTGTATAATCATGCAAACACTTGTTTGTAGCATGAGTAGTTTGACCGTTTTCTGCCATTTATTATTCCTCTAGAATAATATAATATTATTTATTATATTAATATTAATAAGATTATTATTATTTCTCCCATAGGCAACTGAATCGGAAGTTCTAAAACAATCGCAAAAATGAGCGCACTTCTGCATTGAAGAATAAGGTCAATATGACCCATTCATTTCAGGTTTTGGAGTCCCTTCAAATGTTGTTTGGGTTTGGTTAGGAAGAGACTGAAAATGTTGAGTTTTGGTGTGCCTGAAAGAACAGTGTTGGAAACAACTTTGCATAATTTGTTAAATTTTTTTTCTTAGACTTGAGGTGTTTCCAGACAAAAATGACCGGTCCCCAAAAAAATCCTTTTAAAATCTCGTAATGATATATTATTAAATATTGGATTCATTTTAATTAAATTTTAAATAAAATAAATTTATTTCTTTGGTTTAGAACTGTTAAGCAGCCCAGTTTTTGAGTGAATTAATTTTTTTTATGGGGGTGTGTGTGCGTGAACATAACTGGTAATGATAAGAAAATTTGATTTTTTATTGATATGAAAATATATTATATGTTTTAAATGAAAGGATACTAAAAAAAAAGAAAAGAAAAGAAAGAAAATCGCAACAAGTTGGCAGTTAATTTCTCAATCAGTCGCTTAAGTTTTAGGGGCTCATTCACAGAGAACGTTTTTCCATTTTCCAATTGTTTTTCTATATAAACCTATTTGTAATGCTTGTGTCTCGCCAACTTGTTCAGTCGATTCATCCAAACTGGTTAATTCAGGAATTAAGTATGTTTGGGTTCACTCGATTAATTCAAATGGTGAATTTATTTAGAAATTAATCACTGCTGTGTGTGCAAATTTTTGTACTTTAATGTTAAATTGGAAAAATAGGTTTGGAATTAGGCATGGAAAATTCATTCATTTTGCCCAGTCAAAAAAAGCTTTGCATTAAACAGACAGATAGACACTCTATAAATAAAGATAAGACCAAACTGGAAAAACTATTTTACAAAAAGATTGAATTCAATATTTGCTTATAATTTAGCGTAATCACTTTTTTTTTTCTTTTGGCTTTTTTTTTCTATTTGTACTTTAATTTTTTTGTCATAATTGTTGAAGTCTGTCTAAAAATGTGGATTGATATGTTTTGAGATTGACAACTTTTCACCAGTATCAAAGTAGAAAATTTGTATTGCTTTCTTGGTAAATGCTCACGTGGTTCAATGCTTTTATACAGCCATAAAAGACCACGTCCTCTTAAAGGTGCAGTATGTAAGTTTGACACCCAGGGGTTGAACTAGGTATTACATTTCCTGGATCAAAACAAACACAAGATTCACCTCAGATCTTGAAAATAAAATAAACCGTTTGAAATTGAACTTTAGAACCGTGACTGAGTGCAAACCAACACATATCAGTGATTTAACATCTACATTTAATAATGTTAAAGAGGGTTAATATGTATTAATTAAATTACAAACCTTACCATTTCGTGAGTGAGGGCATATTCTGTGTTTCTGAATGGCTGCATTTAAATTTCTGTCGTTTTCTGTCTGGTGCAAACAGTCATATTGCTCATCATTGCAAATCTCGTTATGTAGCGTGTTTACACTCGTAATATTTATATTATTTGCTAATTAATAACCACCTCACGTGGAACTCTGAATCTGCGTTTTATTTCGGAGGCTGCTATTGTCCACCAAAGGTCACATTTCGGTCAGGGACTCATGCTTTCAGAGCCTCTGACTGACTGAATGAAAAAAATACGCTGTTCACCAAGGCAACCCGGAGTGCTGAAATATAATTGGCTGAACTGGCATTGGGCGGGGCTAAAATGACCAAAACAAAGACAGCATTCTAGCACTGAAAACACATTTTCAAAGCAGAATAACTGGCTTCAGCATAAGATAAACAAGAACGCTCACTGAGCATGTTCCTAAATATCTGCAAACATATTACGGTATTTTTATGCTTTAAAAGAGTCAACAACTTACATACAGCACTTTTAAAGAATGTATTGTTAAGGCACACCAGCATAGGAGCATTTAATCTTTGTCATTTTAGATGAAGTAAGTCTAGTGTGAAGATGAAAAATGCATACAGCAAATTTCCTCATACCAGTCTGGATCCCAATAGAAACCTCAGCATTCACTTTGGCTGAAACTAAATTATTTTTTTCGCTGTCTCCTTCAGGGTTATGTAAATCGAATGAGCCATATTGCAACATTAGATCAAAAGATCAGAAAAAGACACACGCGGCCCTCAAGAAGCCATGTAATCTCCCTCATCTATTTGCAATGAAATCAACCAAACACATTTAAATACTACTGTAGGTATAAAGCGGGTATTGTACTGGTAGCAGAAAGAGGGCCAACAGCTTTAAAGCGGACCTATAATACAAAAATAATTTTTATAAGGGGTTTAAACATTAAAGTTTAAACATTAGTGATGATCTCTGTCTCATTAGCATAAACAGCCCTGAGTGAGAAGCAGCCGTCTGCCATTAGAGTTTTCACACCATAGTGGCAGATTCATGTTTTGAATCTGCCACTATGCTGACACATAGGCATTTGTAGCTCCGCATTCTTTTGAAAACAGTGTCATTTGAATTTAAAGCGACAGTCACCAAAATGGCACAATTAGGATCAAAGCCTAAAAGGGACAGTTATAGAGATATAAAACACTATTTGTGTAATATTTTGAGATTAAACTTCGCACTCTAGAGACTTATTTTATATCTTGTGAAAAGTGGTATAATGGGTCCCCTTTAAAATCTTACCTGAGCATCGAGCTCCATGATATGGGAAACTTTGTTCCAGCCAAAGCCAACAAATCTCTGGTCGTACTCGGGACAGTCTCTGCGCACGACAACGTACGGCTCAAAATCCGCCTCCCACTCCACCTTGTATGGTGTCGTGGCTGTTCTCCATTTGGCATAATTGGTTGGCGCGTGACCCTTTGTCCAGACATGATACCTGCAATTCAGGAAATGAATAATTAGCAAAGGAATTTGATTGTTTTGCACCTGAAGTGTTCATTCATACAATTATTAGTCTTTTAAATGTGACCCTGTGGCATGATGATACATTTTAAGCAATCTATTAAATCAGTAACACTTAATAAAAAGGTTAGTTCTGATAAAACGGTTGCACTACAAGATAATATAAATAAATTACTAACGAAAGTGCACTGGCAGTAAGTTAAATGTTGCTACACATTGCTTTAATTTAGATGTAATAATAGAATTTATAATAATAATAATAATTATTATTATTAATATTATTAGCATTATTATTATCATCGTTATTAGTATAATGAATATTACCATTATTAATATTTTATAATAATAACAATCATCTTTCTTTCTTCTTCTTCTTCTTCTTCTTCTTCTTATTATGTATGTTATTATAATAATCATTAATATTATTATTATTATTATTATTTATCATTATTATTATCTATCATAATAATAATAACAATAATAATAATAATAATAATAATAATAATAATAGTTATTTCTGTTTTGTTTTCGTAATAATAATAATAATAATAATAATAATAATAATAATAATAATAATA
>CAIGQQ010033860.1:2019919-2045296 GCA_903798035.1 Danio albolineatus
ATAATAATAATAATAATAATAATAATAATAATAATAATAATAATAATTGTAATAATAATAATAATAATATTAATAATAGCAATTATAATAATAATAATAGTTATTTCTGTTTTGTTTTCGTAATAATAATAATAATAATAATTGTAATAATAATAATAATAATAATAATAATAATAATAATTATAATTATAGCAATAATAATAATAATAATAATAATAATAATAATAATAATAATAATAATAATAATTATTATTATTATTATTATTATTATAGTAATAAAAACAACATTAATAATTATAAATATATAAAATTATTATTGTTAATATTATTATTTAAACATCTTAATGTAATGTTTTAACATAAATAAAAAAATAATAAATGTGTTTCTTTTCCAAAACCATGTGAAACCATCATGAATACAGACATTATATTTCTATAAATTAAATACAAAGAAAAAAAAATAGTTTCGTCATAGTTCTTGTCTTTATCACTGACACTACTATTTGTGTTGTTTATCTGTAGTAAGCACTCTGGCGATGTGGATATTCTGAATGTCTGCTGTACCTGAAGGTGTAGAGAGTCCCCATGTCCAGCATTGACAGCAGCTCTGCTTTGGATTTGGGGAAGGAAAGGCGATATCTCAACGTCTCAAATGCAGGCACAACCAGGGCCTTCTTGGTATTGGCCATGTCCAGCTGGACTATACTTTTTCTACATGGACAAAACAAAACAAATGCAGAGATGTATTACAGAAATATATCCATCAGATGAAGGCAGGTAAATACAGTTTTCATCAACCTGTCAATTTTGGCTTTTTTTTTTTTTGTCTCATGTAAATATAAAATCCAATATACACTGGAAAGTGCTTCTTTTACCACATTTTTACAATTATGATACTTATATTTAAAGAATGATTTCTTAAAATTATCTCCTTAACTAAGCACTAAATCTCAATTTCAGCAGCACTTCCTGTACATAAACTAGACCTCACCGTTGTATTCATATCTATATTCTGAAGAGAATATTTGGATGATTATATACATATTTTTCTTATCTATTCAAAAAACTGAAAATGTGATTTTATGGAAAGGCAAAAAGATATATTTTATTGCATTGAAACAGTTCATTATTACCTATTTAGTACGACAAATTATAAAAGCAAAACAAAACATTTTCAAGCAGTTTTTAGGCACTTTAAATCGAAGCACTTTTCGAACCTTAAACATATCAAATTAAAATTGAAGGATTAAATACAAACTTTTATTTTATATGCGATTATAAAATACAAACATACATGTATATATTTAAGAAAACATTTATTGATATGAATCAATTAAATATTTATGTCTAATACAGTACTCTAAATATAAATATTAATATTGAGTTTTCATATTTTTTTATTTGACATATTTTAATATACAATATTTATGCACAAGGCGCCACGGTGGCGTAGTGAGTAGCACGTTCGCCTCACAGCAAGAAGGTCACTGGTTCAATCCCCGGCTAGGCCAGTTGGCATTTCTGTGTGGAGTTTGCATGTTCTCCCCGTGGTTGCGTGGGTTTCCTCCGGGTGCTCCGGTTTCCCCCACAGTCCAAAGACATGCGGTACAGGTGAATTGGGTAAGCTAAATTGTCCATAGTGTATGTGTGTGAATGAGAACGTATGGATGTGTTTCCCAGAGATGGGTTGTGGCTGGAAGGGCATCCGCTGCGTAAAACAAATGCTGGATAAGTTGGCGGTTCATTCCGCTGTGGCGACCCCGGATTAATAAAGGGACTAAGCCGAAAAGAAAATGAATGAATGAATGAATGAATGAAAACTAAACCCTCACTGTAAAAAATGTAATGACAAAAAGTCAAGAAAACAAATATTTTGATGATGCTTTAACTTATTTAAAAAAGTTAATCAGGTTTTACTACGTTTAATAAGATAATCAGGTTCAAACTGAATTTTTTGATTTTTATACAAAGTTAACTTAATATTTTTGAGTCAGATTTTTAATTTTATTTAATTTTATTTTTTTCAGATTTTTAAAATATTTTTTTGCGTCAGTTTGATTGATGTAAAGGTGAGACGACTAGAAAACTTTAGGTCACACTTTATTTTGACGGTCCGTTTGTTGAGTCTAAGGGCGTACTCACACTATGTACAGTTCCCTTTAACCGGGCCAAAGCTCATTTGTCCCCCCTTCCGTCTCCCCCGACGGCCTGCAATCACATTGCATTGGGGCCTGAGCACGCTTACGTCATTGATGATGCGCTGTTCAGTGTAAGAGAAGCGCTCTCTGAGATTTCAATGGAGATTTCTTTATATCATTATATTGTTTTAGTGGTTTGATATGCAGTGACACACAGTCAAATATTCCGCCGAACAGATCAGCCGCTGCTGACGCTCATAAACAATCATAAAGTCCTCGTGCTGCAGGAATTAGGAGGTTTGCTGAAGGCGCAGCTGTCGTGCAGAGAGGGGTTTGCGTCTTTAATAATCTACAACAGTTTGTGTTCATTAAACAGTAAGAATGATTAATAAATCCATATCAAACAGTCCCCAAAAGTCACGTCTCCTCTTCAGTTTCGTGCTCGGGCGCGCTTTGCACTCACACTACAAGCGTACCGCGCCAAAGCCCAAGTGAACTGCACTCAGGCACACCTCTTCCAACCGGGCCAGGGCCGGCCAAACTGTACCTTGCCTAAGCCCGGTTCAGCACACTCACTCTTCTAAAATTATCTGGAAAACGGGCCTGAGCACGGTTCGGATAGCATAGTGTGAGTATGCCCTAAGTTATATTGCATCTACATGCCAAATAATTCTCATTAGATTATTAGTAGACTGTTAGGTTGGGGTTAGGGTTAGCTAACACGTACTTGCAAAACTTCTTATAGTCAGTTAAATGTCTGTTGAAGGACTGTTAAATGTCAGTATCAACAGATATTAAGCAGACAGTCTACTAATACTCAAATGGACCATCGAAATAAAAGTGTTACCAAACTTTATTTAATGAAACTAAAAAACTTAAGGCAGCAATATTTTGTTTTACTCTTACAGGTTATTCTAAAATAAACATACAGCTTACCTGAGGTAATCATAGAGGCCGTACATGGGCAGAAAGTCAACATCGGTCAGGAAAACGTAGGGTGTGTTGACGTTGCGAAGCGCCACATTGCGCACCAGGTTGACCGGGTAGAACTGACCCTCCTTGTAGACGATGTGATAGCCCACATTCTTGCGGTTTTTGAGGACTTCAGAGGCCTGAGCGTACCGCAGAAACTGCTGAGCCTCGGCGTCTGACATGTACAGGGCCAAACTGATGGGGCCTTCCCAGTGTTTGCAGATGGCCTCCAGCATCTGCAGTCTGTGGACACATACAGAGTGTCTTGCATCAACATTTGGCCTTGTAATTGAAGTCTTTCTTTTTAAAATGTTCAAAGCTGGAGGGCAAGCTTTCAGTAGATTACATAGCATGTTGAGATCTTCTCTACACCACTTTTAGTTCATGCATCGCTTCAAACGTAAACAACACTGGTATCCTGGATAGCAATCCTGTTTTTGAACATGGAAGAACGCTTCTGTAAAATCAAAGCTCGAGAGAATTAAATCTCTGAAATAACGAAGACTATGAACTGTACACATGATTAAAAACAAGTAATTTAAAATTAAACTGCTGAAATGAGAAGATACTAACTTCAAGCAAAATATATATATATATATTAATTAAAACTATTTGAACTAAAATGATTTGAAAGAGTTTGAGGAATGCTATTATTAGCGCTGAAACGCTCACACTTAAAAAAAAAAGTTAATTATTTTAGAAATTTTATAACAATGTCTGAGGGGATATGTGTGTTGAAACATTTGTGATGTGTTTGATAACAAGCAGGAAATGTTCATGGGCCAATAGCCCCTTTCACACAGCGATACCACTGTGATACCGTAAATATCCGGAAACTTACCAGAATGACTTTACCGGTGAATCAAAAAAGCATTGTTCACACAGGCAAGCACGTTCAAGAATTTTTCCAGAAAAGACCATCCACACATCCATTTCAAAATACCGGTAAATTCTGACATCATTGACCAGAAATCAGCTCTAAACGGCTACGCTTGTATTTATAAACATAGAAGGGGTCAAGCTTTTCATGATGGGTTCACTTTTATTTAAAGCTTTAGCATTCATGCAGCTGCTTTGTCCCAGAGACATCCAAAGGCAGAAGCGTGAACCGCAGCTACATGTTTACACATTTGACGACATTACAGATTCTGTAGATGGATAAGTATTGTGAACAACTTCGATGAAAACATGAAGGAACACTTTTCGGGATCAACATTTGTTTGTGTGGTAGCACTCACTGGAGCACTTCACGTGCACACGTGTTAAGCAACTGAAGCAGAGCTTGAAAGTAAACAAACAACGGTTTATGATGACCATTTTATCAATAATTATTTACACAGTCTGCATTTAGAAAGAACATAGAAACCTTATCTGACTAACATCTAGCAGCTAAATGTATCTGGAAAAATGTTTTCATAAACAGCGCGGATTTGAATGCGTCAGAATGTTCTGATTGGCTGGACGTCAGTGCGTTCTAAGCTCTTTCCTGCAATTTTCCCTTTGCGTTCACAAAGAGCAACATCCTGGCAAATTACCAGTAATGTTACAACTTCTCTTTATGGAAATTGCCTGAACGAATTTACCGGTATTTTCAAAAAGGACCTGTTCACACATACAGACCTTTCAGGAAAATTTCCGGTAATTTTCCGGAAGGTCTGTATGTGTGAAAGGGGCTAATGGCATGACCACATTGAAATGGTCTATATACTGTATATGTGTTTCATATATCACAACACACAATATCACCTATTTCTATTTTCTATGAATAATATAGGCAATTTTATTTATTTATACTTTATACTTTTCAAATATTTGATTTGACTCAAAGTAATTTGTGACATTTTTCACAGTATTTCCTTTTTTATTTATTTTTTTACTATTTTTAAGGTCAATACTATTAGCCCCTTTAAGAGTTTGTATTTCTTTTTTTAGAGCAAACCACTGTTGTTCAATGACTTGCCTAATTAACCAAACTTACTAAGCCTAATTAACCTAATTAACCTAACCATGTGCAAAAATGAATGAAGGCCACAATTAATTACACAAATTGAATATAAACTAATCACTTTGATTCTGCAACTCCAAGAAAAACATGTTTCCAATCTGAAGATATTATTAAGCTAATATTATCTTTTCACATTTCAATCAGAAGGCTGCACCAGTTTCATTAAACGTAACATCATATTCGACACTTGTAATTGCATCATGATAAATGTGAATGTAGTGGACCTGTCCATGGAGAGCTGAGCGACCAGCGTGATGTCCGTGCCGTCGTCAGTAGGACTGTATTCGTACTGCAGAAAGTACAGGTGTACCCTGTGCAGCATGATTCGCTCCCTCCGGAAGTCATAGCACTGGTCGTCCTCATCTAACTCCTCTAGAGCTTGCTGGAGCTGCAAAGAAAGAAGAATAATCTCGTTTTATCAGCTATGTCGAGGAGGGCAGACCATGCAGGATCATGTCATGTTGCCCTTTGAGAATTTAAGATGCTGTTTTTTCCTCCTCCAAACTCAAAGCTGAGCTGACATGGTGACTCATTACTTATTTAGAATGATCCGGCGTACGACCATAAAACATTGCCTCAGCTTCTTGTTCTCGTAAGAAATATAGTGAGCACCAGAACTTTTTTTTTCTGACTAACACTGTGCACTTCATTGTTCTGTTCTTTGTATTTGAAAATAAAACAGATTACTTTATTTACTTTTTATTTTGGACAGAGATATTTGACTTTGCAATTCTTAATTTTCTGCAATGTTTGATACATAATAGCAGGGACGGGACAGAAGGAGGAGGGGTGTTGTCAGGGATTGGCTTCTGGGGCCGAATGTTTTTTCAAAAGCCCGAATCTTTTGAGCTTGTTAAATTTTGTCAAAGCATAGTTTTTCAACACATTATGCAGAAATATTTAAATCAGTTCGATATTAATCTACCCAAGGATCAAGAAAACAATATCAGCTGGGCTTTTTTATTTATTTAAGAGTTTTTATTTAAGAGTTTTTTTATTTATTTATTTATTCGTGCATTCATTCATTCATTCATTTATTCATTTAATTTAATTTAATTTAATTTTATTTTATTTTATTTTATTTTATTTTATTTTATTTTATTTTATTTTATTTTATTTAATTTAATTTAATTTAATTTAATTTAATTTTATTTTATTTTATTTAATCATTAATTCATTCATTTTCTTGTCGCTTAGTCCCTTTATTAATCTGGGGTGGCCACAGCGGAATGAACCGCCAACTTATCCAGCATTTGTTTTACGCAGCGGATGCCCTTCCAGCTGCAACCCATCTCTGGGAAACATCCACACACACTCATTCACACACATACACTACAGACAATTTAATAGGGATGGGCGATACCAATATTTTTGTTTCCGATCCGATACCAAGTATTTCAAGACAAGTATCGTCGATATCGATACAGATACCAATCCTTTAATGAAATATTTTATAGTGATTTTAAAAAAATAATGGTTATTACCTTTATTATAATTATTATTATCATTATTATCATTATTATTATTATTATTATTATTATTATTATTATTATCATTATTATTATTATTATTATTATTATTATTATTATTATTATTCATTCATTCATTTTCTTTTCGGCTTAGTCCCTTTATTAATCCGGGGTCGCCACAGCAGATTGAACCGCCATTATTATTATTATTATTATTATTATTATTATTATTATTATTATTATTATTATTACTATTATTATTATTATTATTATTGTTATTATTATTATTATTATTATTAAATTAAACACAAAACACATGATTCCTTTTTACATTTATTAAAATAACAGAACTAAAATTGCCTAAATGGCACCACATATAACAAAAAATAATACACTGCAGAAACCTTGTTTAATTAAAAAAGTACATCTCTCCCAGTTATTATGTGTATAACTAATGTACATGTATACCTAAACTTTGTATTTTACTTGATAAACAAGTTTATTTAAAACTATTTAAACTAAACTACAACAAATCTAAATGTCTTTACTTGAGTAGGCTACAGTCTATTATCTTGAACCCTGTGAAATGTATCAGAAATCTGATGTATGCCGATTTACGCAAATTGCATAAATTACAGAGTTTCTTAATATTACAAAGAATAATATTATATAATAATAATATTCCCCCTTCAGCATATTATATTTATAGTGTGTGCATCTATGTGTTCATAAAAACATATCAGGTAAAACTGTCTGTATTGAACTCGACTCGACTTTTTGTTAAATAATTCCCACTTGGTTAGCTGGACAATGACCGCATTTCTTAAAGGATTCTGCCAAAGTTTTACAACCTGCACTGGTGTGTGTGTGGTGCCTGTACTAACGCTGACCCATTAGCGGAGATACAGCGGAAGGATATTATAGTTCCCATTCGTGTTCTTATTTAAGTAAATATTTATATAATATGTGGCGCTATAATTGTTGAAATATTTCACTCAGTAAGAAAACCCCCAGAAAAGATTGATACTTTTACTTAAGGATCGATCCTTTTGATACATTCCCAGTATTGAAAATATCGGTACTTCAGAATCGATCCGCCCATCCCTACAATTTAACCTAGCCAATTCACCTATACCACATGTCTTTGGATTTGTGGGGGAAACCGGAGCACCCGGAGGAAACCCACGCAACCACGGGGAGAACATGCGAACTCCACACAGAAATGCCAACTGACCCAGCCGAGGCTCGAACCAGCGACCTTCTTGCTGTGAGGCGAACGTGCTACTCACTACGCCACTGTGGCATCCTAATTTAATTTAATTTAATTTAATTTAATTTTTATTAATTGACTTTTATTCATTTAGGAGCTTACATACATACAGCATGTACCGTGGTCCTGCATAGCCACGCCTCCTGTCAATCATTCAGTGGTGACACTGCCTTAAAGGGCACCCCAAAATGAGAATTCTGTCATCATTTACTCACCCTGTACTTATTTCAAACTTTTATGATTTTCTTAATTCATTTTTTTTTTTTGAAGAAAAACTGAAACCACTGACTAGGAAACTAGGAAAAACAAATAATATGTAAGTCAGCGGTTACTGGTTTTTGGCTTTTTTTCGAAATATCTTCTGTAGTGTTCAATGGAATAAAGAAACTCATAAAGGTTTGGATCCACTTGAGTGTAAGTAAATAGTGAGTAAATTTTCATATTTGGTTGAACTATTTCTTTAAGTCTGTGTGACATTTTCAGGTCATTTTAACAAAACCATAATACTGTAATACTGACAACCATAATAAGTTTAGTAGCTGTAATCACGACATTTAATTTTCAAACTGTTAAAGCTCTAATAGAGACACTGTGTGTGCCGTGTTATTTTAAAACAAGGCCGTATAATATCCTGCATAATGAAATAACCCACCACTGTGCTCTCTGAGCTGGCCTGACTGGGACAGCCGAACAGCTCCCGTCGCAACAGATTCCCATCATACTCCAGGAACGTCAAGTAAAGATTCCGGAAAAACTCCACATGCTTGTTTTTCACCCTCAGCTTTTTAGGCGAGTTCCAGTGAATGACCTGCGGAGGAAGCAATAAAGCTGAGCAATAAACAACTTCAAAGACATCATTTCCATACTAAAATGGAAAGCTGACAGGAAATGAATGTGACGCTTGGGTGAACATTTGCATTAGAGACGATTTGTAAAACAAACACAACCAATTTGGCAATGATTAAAGCAAACTCTGAACAAATTAAGGAGACCCTTTTTACTTTGAACCAATCGTTAGTCTTCATTTCTTTGGGTCAATTTGGTGGTTTACACCTCTGAGACCTACAAATTCCAACCCCGGCACATTGGGATAATCTTTTTGCTGTCTACAATTCACTGCCGTTTTCAGCAGAAATGAACACTTGAGGTAGTTATTTTTCACACAGATTTTGATCACAGGGCATTATATTAGTGTTAAGTACTGGAATTTGGCACCAATCGGAAATGTAATTTTAAAAACATCAATCTCCAGCTGATCTTACAGCTTTAAAACACTCCAGTGTCCCTGTATCTGTGGTTATACTCAGTAAACAGCTGTGAGTTTGGTGAACTGATGACCCTCACGGCCAATCACAGTCATTTCTGTTAAGCACATGAACACAATGGCCAATCAGCGCTGTATAAGAACACGCTCAACAGTGCTCAAATGTTAGCGGGAAATGGACGTTTTTAAAATTTCAGTAGCGATTGGTACCGAATTCCAGTATTGTGACAACACTAGATTATATATTGATAAAGACTCACTTTCGTGTGGTTACGTATAAAAATACAAAGGAAAACATTGTGGAACTGTGTATGATTTGGAAACTGATACAATTTAGCATTTCCAGCACATACTGGACCAGTTTCTTCTTCCTTTGGATCATAACATGTAAGTGTAATTAAAATTGTTGCCTCGTTTGGTTAATATGTGTTTAATTGTGTGTTATAAGTTGTAATCGCCCCCTGCGCGGCTTGTAATCACGTATCTATTATAGATCAGTGTTTGTACAGTATCTCTCAGGTTAAAATCTTTATGTGGCTGTTCACATATCACGTCCAAAACCATGTTAAAAACATGACGGGTGTTTCTTCCTTTAGCGATTTAAATGAGTTTCTGAACTCGGGATCCTCTGCCGTTTGTCATTGTTATAGCCACCATCAGCTGTTCCTCACAAGCGCGGCACGGTCAATTATCAAAATAGTTCAACTTTGTGGATTAATAGTGAATGTGTGTCGTTATTAGAGTTGGGTACCGAAACTCGGTGCCATACCTATGGAACTGGTATGGACCTGACCGAATCAGCATATGAATTCCGATGCCTAATTTCGGTGCCACAGGTGTTGCGGCAAGGATATAAGAAGCATCAAGGTGTACATCAAAGGCACACACAGGTGTGCGTTGTGTCACACCATCTCTTAACATTTAATCTTAAACAACTTTGAGGGTTACGGACACCATCTGTGATGTTTGTTTGTTCTTGTTGCTTAGGAAACGCACGCGAGTAGACAGCACGTGCAGTACAGCGCATCCAGTAAGCGATTTCCTTCAGAGTCATCAACATGCATGTTCACGTTCATCAAATTTGCTAAACTAAGTTCTAAAGTATGGCTGTACTTTACAAGCAAGTATTCTGACAAAGCAACGTGAGGCAGATGCTTTACAAAAGTTGCGTGTAACGCTTGTTTCACGACAGAGTAACAGCTTGTTAATTCATGCTCGTTCAAAGGATGAGACGGACAAAAGTAATCAATGCACGCCCTTCTTTTACACATTTTCGTGTTGTCAGGTTCAGAGCAAACAGCCCCTGGGTGAAATAACTTGAGTGAACATAAAACAAAGCCAAATAAAACTTTCTACCTTTGCTTCAACTGCACAGCACACAAGCTCACATCATCCAGCATGCGTGTTGAACTAGACTACCCACAATACACTTCATTATGGACTACAACTCCTGTAAACAGCAGTCTTCAATCGGCCTCTTCTATTTCCCCTCTCCTGCAACAATAGTGTGCAACTTAAGCAAAACTGATGCTGAATTTGTTTTACATTTGGTTTAGTAGTTCGGCACTAAATATATATTTGTTGCAGTTTTTAATCTTTTAAGTTCATTTGATTGACCATATATAAATCAGTTGATATTATCTCATGTAAACACCTTCATCATATTACTGCATTATTTAGATTAAGGCAACTCATTAGATTACTGATGCCCATGTAAATGTAGTCCCAAGCCCCAACCCTAGAAAAAAGGTGCTCCCTGATTTTGATCAGCCTTTCCACAGGTTAGTAGTAAGCTAAAGTAATGTTAATTGCATAATGCAAATCTTGCATTCATGCTAACAAACAAATGATCAAAAGAAATATATTAATGCAATTCAATTTAACTATATAAAGTATGAATTGATGTATGCTTTAAACCAATTATATTCTTCAATTAAAACGATTTAAGTCATCCGCCATAATTTTGTGGCTCAAAAGTATCGGTTCAGTCACCGGTATCAATTTAATAGTATTGATTTAGCACCGGTATCGAAATAACCCCAAACGATACCCAACCCTAGTCGTTATTATTGGGGTCAGGGTTAAAAGTAGAGTAATATGCTGGTGTTTAACTGCATTGCTTTATTGCATTTCTGCATTGGGCTCTCACAAACTTTCTGCTACTTCATCCTATAGCCGTGGCGGGCATTTCTCTCTGTCTCACGCTGAACGCAGCCAACCAATCACAACAGACTGGGTTATTGGTCCAATCAGCCAGATTAGCTTCACTATCAGAAGGGGTTTGGGAACAAATGTATCGCTGAACGAATCATGTGGGAGTCGCTGGGATAATTAGGTAAAAATAAATGCATATTATAACAAGTGTTTTTTGACCTTGCAGGCATATTAGCATATTGTTGGAGACCCCCAAAACCAAAATATCAACTTTTTAATGCAAAATAGGGGCTCTTTAAATGATTATGTGAAAACGCAAAATGGAAACATCTTGATGTTCTGATAGCGATTCATATGTAGAAGAATCTCTTACGCTCCATGTATGCTGTTACCTTTAGATCGGACACTTCAGTGTAACACTGTTCAGAGCGAGTGTGATCTGATAACTGAACATTCCAGAAACACGGAAGCTGATGCACCAGCACTGGGTTCTGTTTGATGAAAGCGTTGAATATATCCTGCAAAACACAAAACCATAATATAAGGTGCAAAATCTACAGTAGAGTTAGTTTGTTTAATACATGCTTGAATTAAAGAAATTCATGTAGTTCTTTAAAATACATATAATTTACTAATTATTAGTAGGTTTTTTTAGTGTTTTGGGGCTAAGTTCACACTGCAGGCAAATGTGCCTACCACAAACCCACCCTGTTTTATTCTAAAATGCATTGTTCAGCAGTACTTTCATCATAATAGCAGTGTTGTGATAAGAGCTGTGAAATAACGTGTTGTATTGTTGATGAAGGACATGAACCTGATCTGCGAGCGATGTGGAAAGCATGCTCATCAGCTCTCTCTCCGCCGTCAGTCTCCACATCTGTTCCCAGCCCATCCGCCGCAGTCTCTCCAGGTACAGTAAAATCACACCTGCAGAGTCAACAAACACCTGTTGTGCAAACGCAGCCCAGTGCACACACTATTCTTTGCGTTCTTAGTCAAATGACATGCAGCATAATCACGTGTTACATTTAGAAGCGATCATGTCTTGTGTGCTCTTTCCTCAAGGCTCATATTAGTTTATTAGTCAATCGTGCATAAATTGGGTTGCTTTATAACTTGTTTTACTCCTTAATAACCCAATCAACCAAGACATCTCATATAAACAGTGGTAGAGAGAGGTTAATGCACTGCAATGTAAAAAAACACATGCAAATATAAGAAACAACGGCAAATTAAGAAAATATTTTCATCGGTTTGACAGCATATGTATTGTAAATCATCACAACGCAAACAAATAAAACAATGCACTGCATTTTCTTTCAAGTCAAACAATTTAAGAATACGTGCTGAATTTTCTCACAACACATGCAAACAGCACTGAAGAGAACGGAAATATTTCAAGGAGACCCAAAAACATGACTTTAATTAATTAATTAATTAATTAATTAATACGCATTAGGCTTGGTGTGCAAGGTTTGTGTACATGACAAATTTTGGATGTGAAAAAAACGCATATGAAAAGTTCAGTGTGCAAAGACTTTTAGTTTTATGCTAATGATACACAGGGCAACTTTGGGAAATGGTTTCATGAAGGGGCAACCAGGTGAGACACGTGATAACTAATTAGGACAGTCGGTTACAGATACAATATAGGTTGTTTTCAATCATGTGGTTCTGGTGATGCGCAAAATTCAGATGGAAGGCAGGAAGCAAAAAACTGAGTAGGAGACATAGAGGAAAGTCCGTATTTTTGCGATTTATACTACATTTTAAAGGAGATATAAAAAGAAAATTAAATCTGCAAGCAGCGATATATAAAACGCTGATATAAAACGCTGATATTTAAAATAAAAACCTGAGAAAATCACAGATTTATGCTAAACTTCCTCCTGTCAGCAGGTGGCGCTATGACTGTGACTCAAAATTGGCATGTAGATGTCTTTAGGAAAGGGAATCTCATCAAAAATGTGAATTTTCAGGCAGATCGGACATTGTGAGGCTGAGTTATAAGTACTTCCTCCTCCATGGCGAGACACTGAACTTTGTCATTCCGTCACAGACACGCCCTTCAGAAACGCCAGTAAAGACTTGGATTATTGCAGACAAGACAGAGATTTCATTGCAGCGATTGCATGGCAGGGTACGTTATTTATATTCTCCTGGATTTTGTATAAGTGTGGGGGGTTTATATGAGTTTTACATAACACATTAACATATTTATACACATAGGTAGGCCTGTAAATGAATTATCACGTTGTACATATGAATGTATTGAAAAATGTTTATTACATTCCACCTTTTCTTCTGTTTTACAGCCAGTTTCTTAATTTTTTCTTGAAAAACATTTGAAGGTCTATAAAAGATGTTCGGCATGTCTTATTTTGGGCTATTTAAACAATTATAAACAAAATAAAACAGAAACATTTTTCTGATAGTGATTCCTATGTAAACGAATAACTTCCTGCCGTCCATCTGAATCTCGTGCGTCATCTATTTTGTCATGTGAAATCAACCCATTGTTGGTAGAAAAGTAACCAAGCAACATCGCTTTGCAAAATTAGCCAGCAACATTATTCTACAATTGTCCAGTGTATCATCAGCGTTAGTTTTTGTTTACTAAAATAACCTTGCTACACTTTTCCCCCTTTTTAAATATGTATATAGTAGAATCAAACTGATTTTCAGTGTAATTCCAATGGCAATGACAATAATGTATGCAGTGTAAATCGCAGTCAAGTCATGCCCTCACCGGTGTTAAAGCCTCGTCCGAGGGCTGGCCAGGGTTTGTGATTTTTCCACAGATTGCCCAGGTACCAGTCGCTCTGATTCTCCACCAGACCAATCACCTGCTTCTCTGCAATCACAATCACGACATCAGTGTTAAATGTCTCAGATGCTCTATGTACAGTTGAATTATTAGCCTCCCTGTATATTTTTCTCCCAATTTCTGTTTGACGGAAAACATTTGAAGAGTTTCGTTGCAAAACGCGATAAACGCCATTTTTTGACATTTGGATTTTATGATTGGAAATCACTGTTCAGATGTTCCCTTATCTATGTGTGAATTGCTGCCATTAACACAATTTAACAATGAACATTTTAGGCCTGCTACAAAATGTATTTTTTCACAAAACGCGATATCCACCAGACCAGTTTCTTTGCAAAATGCGATATAACAGTTAGAACAGTATATGTGCGAGCTCAGCATCCCCTGGGAGGAGAGTCACCGCCGGCAAAGTGCTCCGAGTTTGCTCATTGATTTAACGATAATATCAAAACAAAAAAACATTTGTTTTTAAAAAGAGTATTCAATAAGCTAACTAAAAGCGTTTGCTATTTAATTGCTTATACTGTAGGCGAGCTGTCAGTCACAGGCTACGTCCGTCTGTCAGTCAGAGAATCAAAGCTTCAGAGTCGAGCTAACCTCATGGATTTTGATGACGGATTGGAGCCGGTCATTCCAGCTGCATAATAATAATAATAATAATAATAATAATAATAATAATAATAATAATAACATTATTATTATTACAGTGAAATAAGTCATTAAATATGACGGGACGAGGCGAGCTTGTGTCCGCGGACTCGGTGATACAGAAACTGCGCCGTCACGGCTCCGCCCGCTCTGATCATACAGGATTTCAGCAGCGGTGTGGAAGGAGCCTCCACTCTTTCTGTAACGAGCTACAAGTCATTTATTTTACTAACTTAATCTTACTTATCTATATTATAACTAATCACAATTAGTCCGAAGCTGTTTAAGGATGGTTGAAACGATAAACATCCTCCAGTTTGTTTGCTCTGACAGCTCAGCCGGTACGCTGTTATCCGACCTTTTCATTCAGGGACTGCCCTGGATTACTGGCACACGCCATAGTCACATTATGTCTATTATGGCATTATGTTTTTGAATATTATGAATATTTACGATCTATTAATAAATTATTGTTAATTTTCCCACTGATGATCCAAAATATTTCTTCAAATGCCGCAGTGAAGCCTGCATAACGCCATTGGTGGCCCAGAAAAAAAATAAAAATAAAAAGTTATGTTATATTGTGTACATTCTGGCCAAAACTAACTAACTCAGAATCTTATTATTAATAATCAATCTTTATATATACTGTTCCATATAGCTTTTATTGATTTTAATCAATTTAAGATGTTTGACAATGTTAAGATAAATATGCTGCATTTTGGCATGCTTTGTGACTTATTTATGAACTATTTATGGACATAAAATTCAATAAAAAATATTCTGGATTTAAAGAATGTGTGTCCCTGGCCTTCACTGAGCTCAAGTTATAGTTTAACATACAGAAATTGTGAATAATCTTGACTGTTGATGTCTTCAATAATAATGTCAAATAACCAACATTTCTCAAAATGGATATATCTTGTTTTGCAGCGAAACTCTTCATTTCTTTCCAACACATTTTTAAAGATAATATTTATTGGATTTCTTTGATTTCTTTTATTTTTGCCACAATGACAGTACATAATAATTGACTAGATATTTTTAAAGATACTAGTTTACAGCCTAAAGTGACATTTAAAGGCTTAACTAGGTTAATTAGGCTAAATAGGCAAGTCATTACACGATGATGGCTTTGATTGAAAAAATATTGCCTAAGGGGGCTTATAATATTGACCTTAAATGTTTTTTTATTTAAAACTGCTTTTATTCTAGCCAAAATAAAGCAAATCAGACTTTCTGCAGAAGAAAAAAATATTATAAGAAATACTGTGGAAAATTCCTTGCTCTTTTAAACATCATTTGTGAAATATTTGAAAAAGAAAGGAGGGCTAATAATTTTGACTTCAACTGTATGTGTGTGACTGCTTTTAGGAAGTGGTTACCGGTGAACTTGCGGAAGATGGCCCACAGCTCGGCGATGTCAGTGGCGAAGGTGATGTCTGTATCGAGAACGATGACCTTCGAAAGGTTGGATGGCAGAGCTTTGGTGAGAGTGAGCTTCATCAGGCCATAAATTCCTGAATAGTGTTTGTTTGGTATCCACGACACCTCCGACTATGGCACATATAACAAGCAGAGAGAGAGAGAAAGAGAGACGAGAGTGAGAAAACACCACACGCTTTATCAGCCTTGGCTCTAGATGCATTTTACCCATTGATTTTTTTCTACAAAGAGAATTCAGACCTTCTTTAAGTAAGGGATAATGTACGTTTAGGTGGTTGTCCTTGCTGAATAAAGTCTGACATGAAGTGGAGCAGTGTTCTAAAAAACTAAGGGCTTTATTCTGTGAAAACAACCACCCAGATGTACACTTCCTATCCAAGTTTTAGGAACAACAAATAATAAGACTTCTAGTTGATCATTTGGTGTCAGAAGTGGCTTATATGAAAGGCGAAGGCTTCTAGATTACACTTATTTTACCAAAATAAAATATGATCATGTCTTGATGTTTAATTATTTAATTAGGACAGAGAGGTCTGACTCTGCTTAGACAAAAGTCTTGTCACTTAACAGAAATAATGTACAGTGTAGAATATAAAGTCATGGTGCAGTGGAAAAATAATGAATATTGTGTATGACTCCCATGAGCTTGGAGGACTGCATCCATACATCTCTGCAATGACTCAAATAACTTATTAATAAAGTCATCTGGAATGGCAAAGAAAGCGTTCTTGAGAGAGTTCATCAAGATTCTTTGAATACATTTTCAATACCCCCTCCTTTATCTTCCCCCAGACATGCTCAATGTCTGGTGACTGGCCTGGCCAATACTGGAGCACCTTGACCTTCTTTGCTTTCAAGAACTTTGATGTGGAGGTTGAAGTACAGTACGAGAAGGAGCGCTATCCTGCTGAAGAATTTACCCTCTCCTGTGGTTTGTAACGTAATGGGCAGCACAAATGTCTTGATACGTCAGGCTGTTGATGTTGCCATCCACTCTGCAGATCTCTCGCACGCCCCCATACTGAATGTAACCCCAAACCATGATTTTTCCTTCACCAAACTTGACTGATTTCTTGGAGAATCTTGAGTCCATGCGGGTTCCAGTAGGTCTTCTGCAGTATTTGTGATGATTGGGATGCAGTTCAACAGATGATTCATCAGAAAAATCTACCTTCTGCCACTTTTCACAATGATCAACTAGAAGTCAAATGAGTATTTGTTGCTTTTACAACTGGGATCGACGACAAGACTTTTGTCAGGTAGTGTACATTATCCCGCTTATTACATCGCTACTTCCTAAACTAAACAATTAGACATCTGAGCTGTAATAACTAATTAACTCTTATTGAACGTAAAGCTGACAATAACAAAAATGGCTGAATACAACCTAAACTACTGTCATTCATTCACAAGGTGTTGGCAAACAGAACAGCGGCATGAAAGATTCATTCATTCATTCTTATTAGTTAATCCCTTAGTCCCTTTATTAATCCGGGGTCGCCACAGCGGAATGAACCGTAAACTTATCCAGCATATGTTTTACGTAGCGGATGCCCTTCCAGCTGCAACCCATCTCTGGGAAACATTCATACACACTCATTCACACACATACACTATGGACAATTTAGCCTACCCAATTCACCTGTACCACATTTCTTTGGATTTGTGGGGGAAACCGGAGCACCCGGAGGAAACCCAAGCGACCACGGATATAACATGCAAACTACACACAGAAATGCCAACTGACCCAGCCGAGGCTCGAACCAGCGACCTTCTAGCTGTGAGGCGATTGTGCTACCCACTACGCCACCGTGGCACCAGGCATGAAAGATCTAGGAATAACACACCTTGGAATGTCCTGTTTGACCAATACGAATCAAGTTTCCCAAAGGGCCATGTAATAATAAAAATGTAAAATTTTCTTTTTTAGTTTAGCTCATTTTTGGCATGTTTTTTATCAATTGGAAGCAATATTTTACAATTTCTTACACCAAGTCATTTCTACATCATACACATTTATATCAATGTACTAAACACATTTTACATTTTTTAAAGGTTCTGCACAGTGACAATGTTTCCTATTCACATGGATCAGCATAAATGACTAAAAATGCTGAATTTTGCAAGCCTAGTCACTTTGTTAAAAAAATTATTCTATTTTTTTTTCAAGACCAAGACGTTTTTGTAGGTTATGACAAAAGGTAAAGGTAACATTTTCATGACTATTCTTTAAAAACTGTTCCCTAAAAATCTTGTCATGTAAATGAATGATAAAAAATTCAGCATATTTGTGCGCATGCCAAGTTATAAAAAAAAAACAGCTACACTGTCACTTTAAATGTACGAGCTGTCACTTTAAATATACAATAGCAGAAATGAATTATTCTGTGTTTTCCCTCTGCATTGAGTTCTCCGAGAGATCACTGGAGTGTAAACAAGCTCAGTGTTTCCACTATCACAGACATGCCATACTGTCCCAAGGGAAGATATATATATATATATATTTTTTTTTTTTTCCCATTTTTGGAATTGTGTAAACAGTGCATGCAGTGTAGGAACTATCTGTGAGATCTATGTTTTCCTCTCTGGTCATTTTTCTGGTGAAGTGATGACCTTCAGAGCCAATCACAGTCATATGTGTTGAGAACATGAACACAATGGCCAATTAGCAATGCTCAACATCATTCAAGGTTATATGGAAAATGGCTTTTTTTTTTTTTTTACATTTCAGTATCGACTGGTCCCAAAGGTGACAATTTTGACAAACCTAGTTCCAATTGTGCTAGAGTAGCACTTCCAAAACGCTAGCTGGCAGTGGGTTTTTATGTTCCTCTGTGTCAAGTTTCTTTGCGGGTGTTTTGTTTTATTCTGAATGCTATCTTAATAGATAAATAAACCTCGCTCATTCTGAGGCAGGAATAGGCGGACACGCAACAACTTTAATCAAAAGGTAAACACAAAACAAAAGTTTCCATAAGGTGCTCCTCCAACAGACTCTACACTCACTTCAAAGGGTTCTCGAGGTTCTCGGCCGGCACAGACTCATCATCGCTACCACGCCGACCAATCACAGAGCTTGTGCTACCCATAGCTGCATCATTTAGTTACATTTTTTGAGAGGTGCACATAAGCATTGGCGTCAGCACAGCGAGGGGTATGCGACCGTGCAAAGGCTGCGACAGACCATACATGTGCGCTTGAGGCAGAAGTTTAAATCATTTAAATCAGCATTTTGAAGTAAGAGCTAATTCCCCTTCCCCCATGGGTTCTTAAACTGAAACAATTCCTAGTTTCTGTGTTGCAAACACGCCAAAAAGCAGATACGTCCACCAGTAGTTCTAGGAACTATGAAAACCTGTGAATTCTTTTATTTTCAAAAGCCCCTACGCTGCAAGATTCTTTGGTGGGTTTCTAGCACAAATATAAAAATAATTGTTTATAAATGGAATAAATACTGGCAACCACAGCTGCCGTTTTTTTACCGTTAAATCAAGAATGTTTCAAGCAATAATATGCCAAAATTAGGTGAGCTTTACCTTAAAACAAGCAAAATAATCTGCCAATGGGATAATATTGTCACAACGAAAAACCATTGTTTTGCTTGTTTTAAGCAAAACTCACTTAATTTTGGCATATTATTGCTTAAAACAAGGCAATATTTTTTGCTTGACTCGAAAATGCTTCTTGATTTAAGAATGGAGGAGTTGGGTGCAGCTCTGTAAGGATTTTGTGGACTTAGACACAGCGCTGAACAAATACACACTGTTTTTCAGTGTGTATTCAATATTACACGCGAATATTGCGATTTATTAGTGAGTTCCGCGTTTGGTGTAAACACAGGATTACATGTACGCCATTGATTTTGTCACACAAGTGTTCACTACTGGCTGAGCATCTGAATGGATTTAAATGGTGTGCCCTAAACACTTGAGCACTTGGGAAAAAAAAAGCAGATACGTCCGCCAATAGTTCTAGGAACTATGAAAACCTATGAATTCCTTCCTTTCAAAAGTCCATACGCTGCAAAATTTTTTGTCTTTCTGCGTTTCTAGCCCAAATATCTAAACTGTAAAAAATAGCCATGATTTCAACGGTAAAAAAAACTGTAAAAATGCTACAGTAAAAATCTGTAACCTGGTACACAGTATGTTTTCTTAATATATACGGCGAATAACCATACATTGACTTTTCCAGAATTCCCTGCATGGCACATCACTTTTTATGATTTTTTGTTGACATTACTATGGATTGTTTTAGTTGTTTCCCCATCAGTGGTGTACATTAGAGATTTATGTTACGTCTAATGTTGATAAACAATGTTTATTTCATGACTTTAATTTTTTGCGTGTTACCATACTGGTGTTTAGTAGCTGTGTGAATGACACTGAGCACCTTCTAAACACTGATACACTGTTCTGCTTGTGTGAAAAGTTGTTTGTGATGAGCATTGGTTCATTATGAAATTTTTTCCCTGTAAATTTTACGGATTTATTTTTTACAGTGTAGAAATTCTTAAATCAAGAATGTTTGAAGCAATAATATGCCAAAATTATGTGTTTTTCCTTAAAACAAGCAAAGTAATCTGCCAATGGGATAATAACGTCAAAACGAAAAGCCATTATTTTGCTTTCCCCATTGGTAGATTATTTTGCGTTTTAAGGAAAAACTCACTTGATTTTGGCATATTATTTCTTAAAACAAGACAATATTTTTTGCTTGATTCGAAAATGCTTCTTGATTTAAAGGGTCACGAAACTCCAAAACACATTTTTTGAGCTGTTGACAGTCATATAAGTGTCCCAGGCTGCTACAAACTCTATGAGGACACATATATTTTGCTAAAAAGTGATTTGAAACGGTTTGAAACTAATTTTTGAAGCTGCGTCACGCCGATTAGATCCTTGCATGTAATCCAGCGTAGAGAGTGGACGTCTGTACCTGCGAGTGCATAGTGATGTCTCTGAGTGTGCAGCTTTAATTCATGAGAAAGACTTGGTTCAAACCAATCAGCGTGCTCTATTGTGTATGCGGTGCAACTTCATTAATATGCATGATATCTTCGAAGATTGTTTGTACCTGTTGCAGTGTTCAGACGGCAGAGAGACGCCACGTTGTGTTGCCAAAACAAGTGGAAGAATAAGGATTGTTTGGAGACACGGGTCACCAGTGTTGTATTTATAAATGTGCTCCAATGAAGGTTTTGCTTTGATTTCCCCGCTATGAGAGCGCAGCAGGACTCAAGGTGGACTACAGTGCACACGACAGAAATGCGTTTGTAAGGAACATTTTTACCCGAGAGCTTTTCGCATCTGGAAATGGTGAAATCCGGATTTGCCGCTCGTCTCCTTTTAAAAAATACACAGCTCCAGTTCATGTTGATTTTCCTGTCTCTACAGATTTGGTAAGTAAGCGATCAGTGGTCTTTGCTTGTTTATTCAGATGGCGAAGTTAGTTCGTATCGTCAGCAGTACTCTCTCAGTGTTTAAGACAGACCTTAGTCAAATGATTAGAACTGTTACTGAGTTTACAGTATGTTAATATCACTACAATATTATAGACTGAAAGATCCGCTGTAAATGCTGCTCGCCAAGTGTAAACATGTAAACACCTTAATCAAATCGTGTAGAATTTTCGCTGCATTTTTTTTTTTTTTTGCAGTATAATAGCTGCGGCATTTAATTTTAACAGTATTGCAATTAATCTAACTGTTGTAGCTGACTACAAAAAGACATTATTATTAGGTCTACAACCCTGCGTGTGTTGACAGTCACCTACTGGATATCCTCACCGTGTGCTCTGTGTTTGAATTCTGCAGTTACAGCATCATCCGCGTTTGTAGAAATAACCCTCTACAGTTTTTATTGTGCGCTTCATCTTTTCGGCATACAATCTTAATGACCCGAGCTCAGGTTTAATAATAATCTGCTGGAGAGGGGTTGATTGAAAAAGACAGGATTTCCTGCAGCTTAGCTTTCATATACTCAGGAGAGCAAAGAGGTCTCTATGCACAGCAGAGACACAGGATGTAAAATCCGCGTGATTAGAGACGGCTCCGAGCCAAACAGCTGACAATCAGAGGTGAACTCGGTGTGGGAGGAGCGCGAGGGCACAAAAACAGGACAAGAAAGACTGTATTAGTGGTATTGTGCGTGTGAGCGCGTGCATGCATTCATCTGAGAGTCCTTGAGCATGCAGTGTAATGTAAACTAGAAGCCGCTCTCCTGCAATATATGCACGTGCGTCTGAGGAGGTGCTCTTTGATTGTCACTTCGCTCTTTCAGCGGGCCGTGCGCTGCATAAAAAAGAATTTCACCAACAGACGGTGAATAATTCATCGCCACAGCAAAGGAACCGCACATGCCAAATGGTTAAAAAAAGAGCTGCACTGTCACTTTAAATGTACTAGCAGAAATGAATTATTCTGTGTTTTCCCTCTGCATTGAGTTCTCCGAGAGATCGCTGGAGTGTAAACAAACTCAATGTTTCCACTATCACAGACATGCCATACCGTCCCAAGGGAACCTTTGCCCCCCTCATTACAATCCATAAGCGTGAGTGTCACATCTCTCATCCTGGCTGTTTGTGGCTGAATGAGCTTGGAGAGAATTGTGATCGTTGTCTTGTCATTGGAGACTGCCTCGTTTCAAAACTATTATTGTCTATGAGCTTCCATTAAGCCTCTACACAGAGCCTGTATTTGAAATCACCCCGTATACACTTAAATAGTACACTATTTGAGAGAGCAGCCATTTGGAGTGGTGTCCGAAACCATAGTGGACATTGGCTGTTTCTCAATATGCGTTCTTCAGCGGTCTTGCGTCCTCGTGTTCTCGTGTAACGTCATCATCATCCGCCGAAGTTCAGTTCCAATTCTCAAGACCGCAAGAACGGAGGACGTGTGAAAGTTTCCGGATGTGTTCTTGATATCAAGGACGCACCGTTGCAGACTTGAGCACCGAACTCGCTCTAGAAGTCCCAGAAGTCATTTTGACTGGAGGTGGGAAGCGCAGCATTTTGTATACGCTTATTTCACGCGGGCGCCATTTTAAAATACAAAAGCGAGGCTGAGGTGGGAAGAAATCCTGAAGTGTAGGATCATCACTGTAAACATCGCAACAACATGCTGTGTACTACAAACCTCCAGCTGTAGCCGCGATTTCAAAATGTAGAAATGGTGTAAACATCACTTTAATATCATTCTGTTAAGTTTAATTTAAACAATTAAAAGCATATTAGGCATCAAACAACGTCACTTTAAGAGTAATACGCTTAAGTGTCCTTCTAGACTTCAGTTCATGGCAGCAGGCAAACACCCGGTGAGAGATAAAACACTGCAGTCCTCTGTAGCACACCCCTGTGTTGTCTGTAATAGTGTTGTCCCAGTACTGAAGTTTTAAAAACGTCCATTTCCCACTAACATTTACCTAAGCGCTGCCGAGCGCGTTCATAAGCAGCGCTGATTTGCCACAGTATTCACCAGTGCTCAACAGACATGACTGTGATTAGCAGTGAAGGTCATCATTTAACCACTCTTCAAAGATTGCAAACACAGATAGACGGACACTCGATCGTTTTACAGCCATGAAGATAAGTCGACTCATCAAGCGGATCGCTCGTTTGTGTGAAGTGCAATGAAGTGCCCTAAACAACTGAGCAATTGGGAACTACACTGTTGTGGCATCACCATCACAATGCATTCTGGGACATCAGGTGCTGGAGTGGACAAATAAATGTTTTTAACAAATAAATGGATCCATGGTATGTCCGTGTAAGCTTCCCTTGTTCACTTAATGAAGTGGAACGCACTTCAAAATGGCATTAGGGATAACAAATGAAGTGGACTGGAACTCAGCCCATGTACACCTAACAGTTAGAATATACCCTTAATTTCTTGTGAGAGTTTGCGCACTGAATGAGTTTCGATGTCTGACCACAAGATGGCGTCCACAGCGATAAACTATAAGTGTACCTTTTAAAATAAAATATTACTTAAAGTAACGTTTATGTACATGACAGAAATCAAAGTAGTTTCATTACTAATAGACAACTCGCTCAGTGCTCACAAGGATTGACCAAAAACCTGAAAATCACAACAAAATGGCATCCCTTCTGTTTCACTGAGTGCTTGTTTTATTCACTCCTTTAAGTGGACTATATTAGTGGACTAATGTAGGAAATGGTGAATAGGGTATAGTGGCGGTTTTGGATGCAACGTGAGAAGCATAAGACATTGTCATTACCTCTGGATCAGAAGGGTATGGGTGGTGTTATGAGGCAGGCGCTTACTTTGAGTTCATCAGCGTCATAGAAGCTGACTTGTACGGACGGCACCATCCATGACTGGAACAGAGAGCTGAGGATCTGATTGGCCACCGTGTCTGTGATGAAATGAAAGTGCAGAGGGTTTCTCCTGAAAAGAGAGATGCAGGTTTTAGATTTTGTGAGAAACGTGAGCAATGGAGTACTTCGCTTTTGGCTATTTTGGTTTCACTACTTCATATTGAATAGTCTTACTTGGTTTCACAAATAATTTAAAATATTATTTGTAATTTTTAGATATTCTTTCATTTATTTGTTCATTTTCTTTTCGGCTTAGTCCCTTTATTATTTGGGGTCGCCACAGCGGAATGAACCGCTAACTTATCCAGCATATGTTTTACGCAGCAGATGCCCTTCCAGCTGTAACCCATCACTGAGAAACATTTGTGGGGGAAATCAGAGCATCCGGAGGAAACCCACGCAACCACGGGGAGAACATGCAAACTCCACACAGAAATGCCAACTGACCCAGTCAAGGCTCGAACCAGCGACCTTCTTGCTGTGAGTGCTACTCACTACGCCACCGTGGCGCCAAGTGATTAAACTATACCTGTCAATATTGTGATGTAAAAACACGGGATAGGCCCCGTTACAAATAAAGGGAGGAAATTAGCTTTGAATGATAGAATACATAACAAACATTAAAAAATTGACAATAAGATAAAGGGTTTAACCTATGAAAATCAATATCACATCTGTGTTATCGTATGCGTCAAAAGTGTGTTCATATTTTAAACGTTAATTATTCAGTGATTCCTTTGCGTACCACTAGAAGAAAGCCTGCATACCAGTAGTGGTACACGTACTACAGTTTGAGAACCACTGCTATAGACCACAGGTATCAATTCCAGTTCCTGGAGGGCCG
>CAIGQQ010033860.1:2065296-2100296 GCA_903798035.1 Danio albolineatus
ATATATATATATATATTTCAAGAACCTGCAGAGATCATGTCAGCATATATCTTGTATATTATTTTAGATGTTTTGGAAAACTATACACTTTTAAAAAGAAAAACCTGTTAATGATAATTAAAAAAAACATATGTAACCAACATCAAAACCAAGATTATCTTGAAGATTGGCACATGCACACAGCCTCAGGCAGCAACAATCATATAACACAAGACAGCAGTGTACAATAAATCAATGCATGTGGTAAAGATAATAGGCAGAATCGCTGTGTATAGTTAATTAGCCTGACTGTAGGCTGTTGATAGTCTTGGCACATTATTATAGAATGTGAACTTGAATACATCTGTTGTTTTACTTAATTGTTTTTTGTATCCTGCTCACCCAATCAAAAAGACTAGGATTTTATATTACTTTATTTGATTACCTTATTGGATATGCATATATGTAATAAAGAATGTGATTCTAGTCCTACAATAACAAAAAAAAGAAAAAAGAAAAAAAAAAACATAAAATAAATAAATAAATAAATAAATCCAAAAAAGTTAAGAAATAAAAAATTACATCAAAAAATCTAAATAAAAAATGAAACATAAAAATAAATAAATACAATTTTATTTTAATTATTGTTTCTTTAATCTAAATAAATAAAATTAAATTAAATAAATCATTTAAAAAATCGTAATAGGGCGCCACGGTGGCCTAGTGGGTAGCACGTTCGCCTCACAGCAAGAAGGTCGCTGGTTCGATCCCCGGCTGGGCCAGTTGGCATTTCTGTGTGGAGTTTGCATGTTCTCCCCGTGGTTGCGTGGGTTTCCTCCGGGTGCTCCGGTTTCCCCCACAGTCCAAAGACATGCGGTACAGGTGAATTGGGTAAGCTAAATTGTCCGTAGTGTATGAATGTGAATGAGAATGTATGGATGTTTCCCAGAGATGGGTTGTGGCTGGAAGGGCATCCGCTGCGTAAAACAAATGCTGGATAAGTTGGCGGTTCATTCCGCTGTGGCGACCCCGGATTAATAAAGGGACTAAGCCGAAAAGAAAATGAATGAATGAATGAAAAATCGTAATATATATAATAAAAAATCTAAATAAATAATTAAATAAATATATTATTAAATAAAGAAAGAAAGAATCTAAATAATTAAATAAAAAATATTTAATAAAGAACTTTTAAAAATCTTATTGAATAAAAACTAAATTAAAGGAAAACATTGAATAAATAAAATAAAAACTGAATTAAATTAAAGTCTTAATAAATAAATAAATAAAATTAAAATAAATTAATAAATTTTAAAAATCTAAATTAATCAAATAAAATAAATAATTTTAAAAAATCTTCAGAAAAAAAATCTAAATAAATAATTTTAAAATCTTAATAAATAAATTATTAAATAATAATAATAATAAAACAATCTAAATAAATAAAATGAAATGTTTTTTTTATTAATAACTTTTAAAAATCAGGAAAACATTTAATAAATAAAAATAAAATAAATAAAATGATATCTATCTATATAACTAATAAACAAACAAACAAACAAACAAACAAATAAACAAACAAATAAATAAATAAATAAATAAATAAATAATATATTATCACTCTGACTCAAAATTAGGCCAGTGTTCTGCTTCATCTGCATGTAGACCATTAAGTTGTGACTGTTTGTGTCTACCTGACTGCACACCTTATTTCTCTCACTGGACTCTGTGCTTTCAGACTTCACACAGGCCTCCTGGTGGTGGACGTCCAGCACTAAAGGTCAGCTGTTTGTAAATCCAAACGCCAGGTTCCCACTATGAGCTCTCGCAGTCTGAAAATGTCTTTTAACGACTGCCAGCAGCCCGAGGCCTCAGAGCATCCCTCCAGTTAATTACCCTCCACTGCTTCTACACTCAAATCAATACAGACACTAGATAATTCACACACATGCAGTTTCAAATGTGCAAAACATTTCCAAATTTAGCTAGTGAGTAGTTTACATGAGTGAACAGCCAGCTAATCGACACTTCAAGGGTTCGTTCACGTTCATTTGTCTCATTGTGTCTCAAATCCAGTTTGAACCATACGTTTTGATTATGTTTTCGGTCTTTCTTGATGGATAAATTAAGGTTCTGTTTGTTAATGCTTTGATTAACACTTTTATGGGTTTTAACAGGATGCATGAACAGGAAAGCACAATTTTAAATGGATTAATGAAGGTTGCAACTTACAAAGTTATAAAACTATTGCATGCATCATGTACATAAATCACACCATGGACATGACCTACTGGTTCAAAAAAGCCTCGATTAAAAGAAGATGGTCAGAGGAGAACTTTCTGTCATAAACTATAGCAAATCAACTTGTCAAAAAGAAAATTAAAAAATAAAACCCTGCGAACAGATTAAATACAGGAATGGAGACAAGAGCGCTCTTTTATTATCAGTTGTCAGTCAGCGCCCGCTCTTTTTTTTTTAGAGTCATTGTGTCTTTGCCACGTGCAGTGTAAATGCAGACATCGGAGTCCCTTTTAAAAGACGATGTAAGCAAGTCATCAAAAAATATCATCGGACACCGGATACAGTCACAAAATCAAAATCGACCATGAAGATCTGCAGTTTAAATGGAGCCGTTCAATGTTCCTTGCTGATGGAATGATCTTCCCATTCCCACACAATAACTGCTGGTTCACTAGTATCCTTCTATTGATAACTAAAAACCCATCTTTTCCACAATCACCTGAACCCCTGTGAACAAAACCAGGACTCCCTCTTCCCCCCCTTATCACACCACACCACACCACACCACACGACAACCTCAAAACATTATGCAATTGTGAGTGTGCCTCACACAGGTGAGTGGGCCTGACAAACCACCTGTAGAAACCTTAGAATCTCTCCGACACTTTAACCAACACTTGCACCAGTTTTGCACATTTACACAAGACACTTTGTTACAATCACTCCATATCTCTAAAAAAAAATAATAAACACAGTTGTGGCCAAAAAACACCTACAATTTTAATCTAACCTTAAATCTACCTTCGCCTGTATTACTTTCCCCTGTCATGTGCAGTAAACATCATGATTTGTTCACTGAAGTACACTGTAAAAATATATGTAAATTAGCAACGTTTTTATGTTGTGATTCGTTTATTGATGCTTTTGAATTGCATTATGGGACCTTGATCTTTCTTCCAACAACTTTTAAACTTTTTCTAAACATTCTAAACTAAACATTTTCTGCTATTTTACACATTTATTTCTCTATATATTTTTTCTTATACATTATATTATTTCAAACTACCAAAATGTCGTAGAGTTGAATTTTCAACATCAAACGTCAACAGAGCAGAGATCAGCATCCCATAATCTAATTCATAACCATAAATAAACCAACACAGGCTCATTGTGAAAACGTACCCCATATACATTTTTGGAGATTGTGAATTATGTAGCCAGAGGTACGTATAGCTGCATTTCGTCTTTAAAACGAACGTTACAGGTGAAAGTGAACAGCGGACGCGGAGATGAAGGGAGATTGAGGAAGGGGGATCAGTAAAATGAGGCGCCGGATCAGATTTCAGAGGTCATTTCACACCTCATTTTACCATATAATGGATATTAAATTACATAAATTTCCTTAAATTTAAATTTCTGGTAAATTTCTGTAATTTATGATTCGTTATTTCATGGTAAATTTCTGTAATTAATTTTATTTGATTAATTTATTTGATATTTTTTACCGTAAAAAGTTTTTTTATCCGTAAAATTACGAATTTTTTTACAGTGTGGATCCGGCGTGCTTCTGCACAAATTAAGCCGTCGCTACAGGGTAGTGTGATGCGTTCATTTTCTTGTTTACCATCTGACCGCACACCTCCATGTGGACAGCTTTTCTGCTGTTACTAGTTTGTCCAGTGGCTCGCCGCATATGTCGGTGGACTTGTGACATAGAGCAGAGTTAACAGCAACAACGAGGTTCGAGTCTGGCGAAGAACGGTTCCAGAAACCAGGTAAGACAGAAGCCAAAAAAATAAAATAAACAAGTAAATAACAGTGTAACAATCTGGTAAAATCTGAAAAACATGGTAAAAACCAGGCGGCCGCGAGGGCTTTTTTTCTGGATTGTTTCTAAAAATGCTGTCGCCTGGGTTTAGGGAAGCAGAAGGGTGGGTCAGTCGATTGGTTGGTCAGTCAGTCATTCGCCCTCCAGTGGATTTACGAGAGAACAACAGGCGTGAATAGAACTGTAACACTTGATGTGACACTGACAACGACGGTGAGGATCCAAGCACAGATTTAATAGGAAGGTCAGTACAGCAGTGGTCAACGTGAGCAAACAGATGTTTAGGGGTAATCAGAATCGTAGTCGGAAAACAACCAAAAGGTCGATAAGGCTGGTAGCAGGCAAGGATAACAAACAAACAAGACTAGGATCAAAAACACGGAATACAGGAACAAAGAAAACGCGTTGTATGTCACGAACAGCAAACAATACTCAGCGACAACTGTGTGCGAGTGTGCTGCTTATAAAGTGTGTAATCAGTCTTTGACAGTCCTCCGGTGGTGTGTGTGCAATCAATCGTGATATGGAGCAGGAGTGTGAGTGTGCTGCATGACTGGAATTGTAGTCCTTTAACAAGCAAATCTGTAGTTCGCTGGTGATCGTGACAAGAACTCACGAGAGATATTGTGAGATCTGAAAAAGTGTACACAGCAACCTCTGGTGGATTCGCGAAAACAAAAACTGCAGAAAAACATACCTCCTGGAATGTATTTGGCGTTCTATAGAAATGTGCACCGGGGTACATATTTAAAATGAGCTTGGGTTGAAATAAACACTAGTAAACCACAAAATATGTAAACTGTTAATTAAGAAAAAAAAATAAAAGAAAAAGAAGGAGGCCAGGCCGTAGATAATATACTGAAAATACTCAATAAGGTACACTAGGGTGTAGTAGTCTTGATTGTCACGGGCAAAGTATGTTTCAATGAGTCTTTCGCTCTCTGTAAGGGCCTGATGTCCACACCCACAGAAAAGAGCAATGCCAGAAAACCTTGGCTCGCTACAACCCAACCCACTCTTTAAGATCTAAAAACTCAGGGCTTCTGGTAGTACCCAGAATAGCAAAGTCAAGTAAAGGAGGTCGAGCCTTCTCATTTATGGCTCCTAAACTCTGGAATAGCCTTCCTGATAATGTCTATGGCTCAGACACACTCTCACAGTTCGAAACTAGATTAAAGACCTATCTCTTTAGTAAAGCATACACTCAATACATCACATAGCAGTATGCTGCATGAATATGCACCACACATCTCGTTTATATACACTATGAACAGCAGCTATGCTAATTATTCTCGCTATTATCTATTTCCACCTGGGGATACTCATCCCGGGGCCCTCAGAGACTATGCAGTGCCACGGATGCGATTCAAGACCCGAGACAATTCCAAGGTTCCATAATCCAGGACCAGGCTGTATCCTGAGCAGCTGCTTGGTGCTTGGCGGAGTAGCAAGCAAGAGACGGATTCCTGTGACCCTCCAAGGACAGACGAGCGTCGAATTCTCCAGCCTCCGGCGACTAGACTGCAGCTAGAGCTGCGCACCGATGGATTACTCTTCAGCGTTTGGACTCTAAGTAGTGAATATAAAAACAACTCTGAACTGAACTAAACTCCAACAATAATAACTGGACTGACACTTTTAATTTACTATAACCTTCTATGTGAAGCTGCTTTCACAAAATCTACATTGTAAAAGCGCTATACAAATAAAGGTGTATTGAATTGAATTGAATTGTTAATTATCTGATATTTTTTAAAGTGTAAAGTAGATGTGGAGCTACTTTTGAAGCCCCAGCGGGGAGAAAAAAAGACTGTGTTTGCTCTGGCACAGGTAAGCTGACACCTGCCTTCTTTATGGCTGGCGGTCTGATCAGCAGCACATAAATCTCTCATCTGCTGCTTATTAATATTCTCTAAACAGAGACAGAGACCAAGGAGAAACCACAGATGACACAACATCACCTCAGGGCTCTTCTCCGTTTCTTGTCAGATTAAAAAAAAAGGCTCAAATTCTTCAGCGTTGAGGTCACATTGAGTTTTAACTTTCACTTTTGGGTCTTACATTACAAAACCTGCCTCCAACTCACAAAAACGAGTGCTAAAAAAAAACGCCACCTCAGCCGAATCTCCACATCCTGGTCAATCTTTCCAACCAGGAAACACTCGGCTTCTGTTTTTAATAGGTCACTTTGTTAAGGATCTTTATGACACTGGGCTTTTAAGAGGTGAAAGGCCTCCACCCGAATCCATTAAAAGAGAATGAGAGAGTAATAGCGCGAGTTAAAATAGGAAACAAAGCAGCGAGAGAGAGAGAGAGAGAGAGAGAGAGAGAGAGAGAGCTAGGTCAATGTAGGATAGCTGGACGGCTTTCATAACTGAACAGGCGAAGCTTTCTCTATAGGGACAGGTGCCCTAGTAAAATAGGAATTACTGTACTGAGCTGAAATACTATACATAACACTCAGCCCCCGCTGGCTTTTATAGCCTACATACTCAGCTCATCGGGACACGTTAAACCCGTGAGCCCCCTTTTAGTGCACTCGGCTATTGATGGGGGTGAACAAACTGTCTATATGGACTTTTATCTGAAAATTACACTTATCAGGACTTTCATGAATGTGTAAAAAGACACTGATGCATTACATACCCACTTTTTTGTGGAGAAATGTACATAAAATGCTGTTGAGTAGTTGTGTGGTAGGAATTAGCGCCAGCTTTTCAAGAATTTTTTCCATTTTTGGTTTTATTTTTTGGTTTGAGATAAATGTGTGTGTTAATGTCTGTTTTACGAAAGTGCATTAGTGTCATCCACATTTTCAGCAGCTATCGTTCTGGAAGTATTTTTCACATTTATTTTATTTATTTGTTTATTTTAATGTTGCATTAAAGTATCTTATGTACCTTTATGGGACGGTTTTCATCCACTGTGGGGTGATTTTGAGTCTTAACGTGGCCATAACTTTTTCAGTGTTTCAGGGTATGTTATGATTTTTGGTGGCAAATCTTATTTTGACAGATAATTTGGGTAAATGCTTTGAAAAACTCAACAATACACTCTGAGCAAATTTACCCTTTCATTATGTTCAGAAAAAAAACATCCATTAAATTAAACTGATGTAAAAATGCTTCAGATAAATATATATTTTAAACTTGTTTAGCATAAATCTGTTTATACAACAGCTCTGTCTGGTTCTCGATTCTGATTGGCTGATTTCTGTGCGATATTAAAGTATTATCAGCACTCATACAGCCTCTTCACCCTTGTGTGTTACTCTGCCAACACGAGTGGCAAGCACAAGCAGAGGACCACTAGTTTGACAAATGTTGCAGCTGTTGGACAACAATGTAATTTCGAGGCTTTTTTAGGCTGAATGTAGAATTCTTCTGTGAATGAAGAATGTAGTTGTTTAGATTGCAACAATGCAATTTATTTATAAGGATAGTGCCTACTGTTAATATTCATAATTTCAGAGATTCAGCACATTGGCGGCCATCAGCCTATCATACTGAGCAGAGCAAAGACGGTTAACATTCTGCCACAAGATGACGACATAGACCACATAATAAGTTCTTTGGGGATAAAAACAGGATTTTTTCAATGTACATTTCAAACTACAGCTGAACAAATCATTACAGAACCGATAAGTGACTTTCTAAGTCGATCTCTTTCTTTTGTATGTTGTAGTGCTGTATTTATACCATAGTAATCTGGCAGTGTTTGCTCTGCTTTGACTTTTTCAGGTTAATTATTGTGATCTCCGGATTACAGAGAATACTGGGAAATCTCTGCCGTTCAGTCTTACAATCTTAAAATGTGAGCAAAATATTTTTTGTTTTGTCATCATTTTAGACATTATGCTAGAGAATCATTCAAATACTAGCTCAAATACTAAGTGGCGTTTGTGAAACAGGTGTCTGCTGTTCTGACGGTCAGCTGCAGATGTGAATGAGTGGTGGAAGAAAGTAGGGATTTTGAGACTATGTTTGATCTTCTTTTTTATATACATGATTATGCCATCAAACTGTTGTATAAACGCAATATCACGCTCGTAGCAGTGCTATATGGCTGTATATCGGCACTGGTGAGACACTAAGGCTCACACCAACTCACACCTTCCACCAGGGTCAATATACAGCCATATCGCACTGCTACTCATGTGATATTGCTCATTAATCAACCTCAGTCCTGATCAAAAGCACCAATTGTTTTCAAACAATTACAGAATTTTAACTCTTTAATTGCCAAATTCATAAATGATGTCACTGATTTGCTGAAAAAAACACACGCAAAATGACTTATTTTCAATATAAAACATGATTGTCAACTGGATTTTTTTTAACCTTTTATCGCTGTCTTAGACATGTGAAAGATGAGCAACAACATTGCCTTTGATGCATTGTTAGTTTCTGTACAGCATAATATAATTTTTTTCTCCCTAATTTACTTTTCATGGTGTTTTTTGCCCAATTACTTCCATTATAACCACATTTTTTTTGATTGCAAAAGCCATGATACTATATAATCATACATGCATTCTTTATTGTTGGGGGTTTTCCCTATTAGGAAAAGGTCAGATTTGTCCATTTTTTTCACTGTTGATCGTCAACTGGCACCATCAACCAACAGAGGCTCATTCTGAAAATGTAGCCCTATACACATTTCTGGAGATCGTGAAATATGTAGCCAGAAGTAAATATGGCTGCATTGAATCTTCAAAACGATCACAACAAGGCGGTATGACGCCGTTCTTTGTTACACTACCAGCTGACAAACGATGCTTTTGAAAACACTATTGGTTGGGTTTAGGGAAGGAGGAGGGTGGGTCAGTCGATTGATCAGTCAGTCAGTCATCAGTCAACAGCGGCCTCTGGTGGATTTACGCCAAAACAGCACGTGCGAATGGCACTTGCAAGTGAAATTTAAGATCACACAGCGGTCTATGGTGGATTCGCAAAAACAAAAACTGCAAAAAACGTATCTCCTGGGATGCATTTGGCAATCTCCAGAAACGTATATAGGGCAACGTTTTCAGAATGAATCTGAGAATGAGTTTGTTTTGTTAGTTAAACAAAAATTGCTAGGAAAAATACAGTGGGCTATTAATTCAGGAGGGCTAATAATCCTGACTTCAACTGTATACATATAAAAAAATCATTACTCTCAACATTGTATGTTGTGCACAAAAGCAAGTCAGTTTCTTTTTCTTGTTTACAGTAAGCACACTAAATAACAATGTAGTTTTTTCAATGCACTCTAAAGTGTCGTATAAATGCAGTATCACGCTCTTGTTCGAGGTCCTGGACTGTTGACTCTATGTCCTTGAGCAAAGTACCTTCATGTTACAGTGGGATTGTTCCTGTGACAACTGTATAAAATGTCTGCTCCATTACTGAGCAGAATATTTAACCTGTTCACCTCTGTCTTTGTCGTGCTCATGTTCTGCCGGTGAACAGGACAGGTGAGAGCAGCTCCTCTGCTGCTGTCAGTCAGCGAATGATAATGCCATTAAAATTGAAGTGAATTTCTTCATGGAGAAGCCCTGGAATTATATCGCCATTGCCCTTTCAAATGAGGGACTTTGAAATGGTGAATATAATCAGAGACGAGATCCCTTTGATTAAAGCACAATCACTCCAGCACTGCACACACACAATGTTTAACCGCTAGTTCTGAATAACTAGGAAGCTCACATTTTAATCATAGGGAAATTATACTTCTTGCAAGATATCAAAGTACATCCCAAAAGTAGTGGCATCCAGTACAATTCTATGGCTGTATTTTACTGGTTAATGGCTAAAATTGGAGACTTTTAAAAATATTTTTATTGTTATATTGGATGAATACTGTTTGAATTTTAATTGTTAATGCTGATAGTAGTACTGTTAATAATTATAACAGGATACCAGTACATGATAATCATGCTAAAATATCAAATGCATTTTATCATGTTAATTAAGGACATCGCAAATTGCAACATAGCCTCACTATATACATTTCTGGAGATTGTGGATTATTTAGCCAGAGCTATGGCTGTATTTCTTCTTTAAAACGAATGCTACAGGGCGGTGTGACAGCATTCCTTTTCATGCTACCAGCTGACCGCTTACCTCCATGTGGACGGCTTTTCTGCTGTTACCAGTTTGCCTAGTAGTTTGTCACGTATGTTGGCTAACAAAATTAAATAACAGGGTTTAAGTCTGGCAAAGAATGGTTCCAGAAAGCAGGTAAAACAAAAACAAAAGCCAAAAAATCAAATAAACAAGTAAATAACAGTGTGAGAAGGTGGTAAAATCTGAAAACGTGGTGAAAATCAGGCGGCCGTGAGGGCTTTTCTCTCTTCTGGCTTGCTTTTGAAAACACTGTCAGTTGGGTTTATGGCAGTGGGTGGGCACTGGTCAATCGGTGCTTTTGAAAACACTATCGGTTGGTCGGTCGGTCGGTCAGTCAGTCGACAGTTTATTAATAGTTTATTAATTCTTTAATTAAACGATAAGAAGACAGAAACAGCCAACAAACTTGTGTATTACATGTTATAAGATGGCAATAAACAGTCTAAATGCAAAGCTGACAGAAACAGCTTAAGGGGCATACACTAATGTGTGCATTATTCAGTCACTAGATGGCGCCAAACAGTCTAAATGCAAAGCTGACAGAAACAGCTGACGGAGCATATACTAACTTGTGCATTAATCAGTCACTAGATGGCGCCAAACAGTCTGAGAAAATCGCAGATGAGTCGCAGACCCGAGAGCTTTTCGCATCCGGATTTGCCGATTGTCTCCTTTTAAAAAACACACGGCTCCAGTTTATGTTGATTGTCCTGTCTCTACAGATTTGGTAAGTAAGCGATCAGTGGTCTTTGTTTGTTTATTCAGATGGCAAAGTTAGTTCGTATCTTTCAGTGTTAAAAGACATTAGGGAAAATAATTAGAACTGAGTTTACAGCAGGTTAATATCATTACAATATTATAGACTGAAAGATCCGCTGTAAATGCTGCTTCTCTGAGTATAAACATGTAAACACCGCAATCAAACTATGACCATCATGTAGAATTTTCATCGCATTTTGTGACAGGATAGTCTATACACAAACGGCTTTCTGACGCTACCTACCGAGTGCATCTAAGCTACCGAGAAATGCAGAGGGATTTTTATTTCTCTCATACGCTGTGCGGTATCAAACACTCCATTAAATCTGCATACTTTCAGCAGTTTCTCGCATCTCGTTTGTCAAGGGGGACATGCAGGAAATGTTCCTGGATAAAAGTGAAAGTGCCAAACTGCAGTTAACGTCGGCAAATAATTTTTTTACTGATGTTGATGGAAACAGTCACCGTCTTTCTCCCCCTGAGTCTGTGTTTGTGTGTTGCCTGTTTGAAAATGAGCATGTGCACAAATGGAAACTCCCATTTTTATGCAAACCCTTACCTCTTTCCTTCCCCTGACACTCCTACCTAAACCGAGCTGGACGCACCCACTTTCCTGAGATTTTCCAAACTAGAGGTGTGAAAACACCCTGCTGAGACAGGGCGGGTTCGTGGCCCTTTGAGTTGTCCTGAAAACCCTCAAGTGCTGTGTTAATTCAGCTCATTTTAAAGAAGTAGTTAGAACAAGCAGCAAAATCTTTTTTAAGTGAAGGCAGGTGATAGTACACAGTGTGCTAGACTGATTCCAGCCGTTGTGTTTGTCAAATGATTCATATTTCCTTCTCTCTGTGATGACAGATTTGTTGGACGCTGGTTTAAAACACCACCACAAAAACAGTAGACAAGCCGAGTCATCAGATCATTAACGCTCCCCACTAACGAGGACGAATCTCTCGGCGTGAATGAACTTCAAAAGATCTGAAGAGGGAACCGCACGAACCCGGGTTTGAGATGTCTCTTTCCATCTATAAGCCACCGGAGGAGAACTGACAGCCATTAAGAACTTCTCTCCAGTGGCTCTGAAGCGAGGGATCGTGGGATATCACTCATAAAGACCCCCAGTCTGATACTCGCTGCATTAGGGGGCTAATCTTCAAAAACACTGCTCTCTCCCACCCTCGCTCAATCCCTCTTCTTCCACTTAATATCTCCTCACATGCTGCACTTGTCCCTTTGAGGCCTGAAATCCGGCTAATCTTTCTCTCTTCCAAGCCAGGAAACCAAATCAGCTTCTATCTCTTAGTGTCGTATAGTCAAAAAAGTAAGTGTGTGTGTGTGTGTGTGCAATACAGATTCAGACAGAGTGATAAATGATAATGAGAAAGAGAGAGCTGCCATCCGTGAGACATGCGGCGCTTTAAGAAGCCTTGTGCTGCACGTGCTGTAGCTGAGCTTTACAAATGCTTCATTCCTTTGGAGACGAGTTTTACTGACAGACACCTTGATTATGAAGATTTTTGGGGGGTTTATTGCTTGGAAGAAGTCTTGTATGCAAGCAGACATATGCTGATAATCTGTATTTGAATATGTAAGGGATAAAGTATATTCTGGAGGTTGTTTTCGTAGAATAAAGTTCGACACGGAGCCCAGAGTACTATTGTATAAGGGCTTTATTCTGTGAAGACAACCTCCTGGATGTTCTTTATGCTGGTTATTACATGGCTACTTGCCACAAGGCATAACAATTAGACACAAAGCTTTGTTCTAAACAGTAATAGTTTATTAATTCTTTAATTCAATGTTATGAAGACAGAGACAGCACCTTAAAAATTGCACCTTATATGTCACAAGATGGCGCAAAACAGTCAGAAATGCAAAGCTGACAGAACATCTGATGGAGTATACAACAATTGTGCATTATTCAGTCCCTAGATGGCGCTAAACAGTAAAAAAAAATGCAGACAGAAATAGCTGATGGAGTATACACTAACTTCTGCGTTATTCAGTCACAAGATGCCGTTAAACATTAAAAACCGCAATGCAGACAGAAATAGCTGATGGAGCATACACTAACTTGTGCATTATTTAGTCACAAGATGGCGCAAAAAGTGAAAAGGTCTATAAACAGTCAATAAACCCAATGCAGACAGAAATAGCTGATGGAGTATACACAAACTTGTGCAATGTTCAGTCACAAGACAGCATCAAACTGTCAAAAATGCAATGCAGACAGAAATAGCTGACAGAGCATATGCTAACTTGCGCTTTATTCAGTCACAAGATGGCTCTAAACATTAAAAAAACAGCGCTCATGAAAACAGCTGATGGAGTTTACACTAACTTGTGCGTTGTTCAGTCACAAGATGGCGGCAAACAGCCAAAATGCAACGCAGACAGAAATCACTGAAGGACTATACACCAACTTGTGCATTATTCAGTCACAAGATGGCGCTAAACATTCAAAAAAACAACGCTCATAAAATCAGCTGATGGAGTATACAGTAACTTGTGCCTTTTTCTGTCACAAGATGGCATCAAACAATCAAAAAGCAAAGCTGACGGAAACAGCTGATGGAGTATACACTAACTTGTGCATTATTTATTCACAAGATGGTGCCAAATAGTCAAAAAATGCAAAGCTGACAGAAACAAAACAGGTTGAATAAATCCAATACTAAAAACCTACATGTTGTTCATACACAAGACAACAAAAACAGTAAGAAAAGCAGATACGAATGTGGATGTGAGTATATGGATTTCAACATATTCAATTATGGTCAAGGTGATTCTCAGTTCTCAAATGAGCCTGTGTTCTTTTGCGGAGATATATTATACTATGGAATGTCGTGACTGACCAATCAGAATCGAGTATTCCAGATAGGCATGGGACGATAACCGTTTTCAAGGTATACCATGGTAAGGAAAAGTCAAGGTTTTAAAAACCGTCAGAATTTTCTGCTATACCTATCCTAAGGTATGTGCATAACTTTTTATTTACGATTTTTATTTTTTATTTTTTATTTTTTGGACATCAGTATCTCTAGTAGAAAAGCTATCCATGCCGTAAATTGTAAAATTCAAATTAATTATTTAGCCTGACATGTTTACAGTTTCAAAATATTTAAAATGTTTTTTAAAATGAAATATATTGTGTTCAAAAGGGAAAAAAAGTTTTTGTTTTTTACTCAGACATTTAAAAAGAAAATATATTACAACATTAATCACAATACCGCAAAACCGTAAAACCGTGATATTGTTATTTAAGGTTATACCATCAGAATCGAATTAAAATGGCAAAATATCGATATCATGAATACGTCAAAAAGCATTTAATTATTTAATTATTATTTTTGACTATTATTTAGAGTGCTTTTTAAGAATAGTCACATTGTATTTGCTAGGAGACTAGCTAGGAGACTATTACAATTATTTTGTATTTTTTTTATAAATATTAACATAGTAACTGTAATAATACTGACGTTACTTCACTGTTGATTTTAATCTATTAACTAGAATTTGGTAATGAGACTTAGTAAATAGTAAAGTGTCACATATTATACCTTAACGTCCTTTTACAATTTAATATGGTGAAAGTATTTGTTTCCTCTGAACATGCATGTACAATTAAGCAGTGCACTTTTTAAAATACACAAGTATTTTTTGGGTAGCACTTTAATTTAAGATTAATTTAATTTAACTGACTTATTACTATAGTAAATTCAATAATTGTGCATTATTACACATTCTAACCTCAACCATATAATAAGTACATTTAATTATTAAGTATTACTCAATAGTTAATTTAACCACAGCATTAAGCACATCATTAAAATGGGAACAAAATAGGATGCATTAACATATGACTACTCTTATTTAACATATTCAGCAACAGTGTAATCATACAAAGGTTAATGACAATGACTGATATGTAGGTTAAGATATAGGTTAATTTGTGAAATTGTACTAGGTCAGTTGAGAAATCTTCTGTACACACGCACAAGCAGTTCATACAGTATGAGAAATAAATAATGATCAGAGATTTAGACCAACGGCAGGGAAACCTACATGTTCCAACTGGTGCAGTCTATATGCTTTACTCAGCAGTTCTTTTCTTTGAGCCAGGCCTATTTCTGACATTTTGGGGTTTCATTAACTGTATACAGCAACAAACTGAACAGATAGAAACCGATAGAGTTGTATTTATAGTGCAAAATTAATGTTATTTTCAGCTCATAGGTGTCAGACGAGACATGTTGGTGTCCACATTAAATCAAAATGCGTAAAAGTAAGATTATATACAAGACTCGGCATAAATGAGTACACTCCATTGAATATGAATGAATATTTTCATCTATTTCTTAGTGAATGTGGTGTTATATACAGCAGTTTAATGCATTTGAACAAAACAGATGAATTAAACAGATGTATTAGTCACCAAATGTCTTCAGAAATATAAATACTGTATAACACATTTAAATTCATGCAAAATATTGCGAAAAAATTACACACTACAAAATTGTATATATTTTTTTGTTTCTCTTGATTTTTAAAAATTGTATTTAATATTTTTCTCTAACATAAATTTGGGTTTACTTATTATGGACTGTTATCATAAGTTATTTTGTTAGATAAGACTGACTAATCTAATGTATTTGCACAAATATAATACAGTAAAGCTTCCTGTGGAAAATATGAATCAGAATGAGAGATTTGTGAGGGATGTACTTATAAATGCTGAGCATTGTACATAGAAAGATATTACAAGTAAATAAAGTTTCTATTTTAATGTTACTTTATGGTTTCAAACTGCATTATTATAGGTCAGTTTAATGGTTTGGACTTTGATTTTACCATAACATTTTTAAATAGATCTGTTATTAACTATTTACTAGGTGTCTTAAGTAAAACATGATCTCTTAGCATAGATTCACATAATAAATACTTTAGTTTTTAAGTTACATTAAATACTGTTGGTACTTTTTTGTTCTTTTTCAAATATTTCACAAATTATGTTTAACAGAGCAAGGAATTTATCACAGTTTTTCCTATAAAAAATTATCTTCAGGAGAAAGTCTTATTTGCTTTATTTCGGCTAGAATAAAAGTAGTTTTTAATTTTTTTAAAGCCATTTTAAGGTCAATATTATTAGCCCTCTTACACAATATTTATCATTTATTAAAATAATTTATTATCATTTTTATTTATTATATTTATTTTCAATTCTCTACAGAACAAACCACTCATACGATAACTTGCCTAACTATCCTAACTTTACAAAGTTAAGCCTTTAAATGGCACTTTAAGCTGAATACTAGTATCTTCTGAAATACCAAGTAAAATATTATGCACTGTCACAGAACTGATTAGTTATTAGAAATTAGCTATCAGTGTTATAAATCACAACATGGTGACAACAATAATCACAAATATTCAGCCTACTGTAAAAATGTTTCTGTTGCTTGTTCAGTATGCTTAATTATAGTGAGCTGTATCAACACAATTTTTGAAGCTTTTTCTGGGATAATTTAATTGTTTTATGTTCAATCAACTTACATTTGTAACAACAATTAGGTTAATGTAAATTATTTGTGTTGAGACAACATAAAGGAATTGTGTGGAACCCTGCATTTTTTACGGTATCTACACTATAAAACCTAAAAGTGAAAATCACTAAATGAAATAAGTAAGTTTAACTTAACTAACTGAAATAAGTAAGTTACTTTGACTGAATGAAAAGAGTTATGGTAACTCATAAACTGATTATATCCAGCAGAACTCAAACCGAATGAGTTATGAATGAATACATAACATGTTTATGTTAACTCAACTGTAATGCTAGAAGCAATACCAAACCATTTGAATAGCTACACTCTCAGAAACAAAGGTACGTGAGCTGTAACTTTTCAAAAGCTACACATTTGTACCTAAAGGGTCCATATTAATACCTGAAGGGTACATACCTAAAAAGTACAAAAGTGTTCCCTTTAAAATTTGAAGGTACTAATATTTACTTTTCTACTAATATGCACCCTTTAAGTACAAATGTGTACCCCTTGAAAAGCTACCACCCCAGTGACAGCGCCGCATACTGTAAATAATACTGGGTTCCACACAATCGATTAAGTTTGAACAACATGAAGAAATTAATTTAACTTATTAGTTTTTACAAATTTAAGACTGAACATAAAACAATTAAGTTGTAGAAATTCGAAATTCGGGGAAATTCGGGAAAATACCTTTCAGGATGATATAGGGATAGAACTGTAAAATACGGGAGAATTCCAGGAAAAACAGGAGGGTTGACAGGTATGCCCCAAAGATAAAAGTCTAAGGGGGTCAGATCGAGAGACCATGGGGGCCATTCAACTGGCCCACGAACACCAATCCACTTTTCAGGAAACTGTATTCAGGAAACCATTTCCATTTTATTAATGTGTATCCATATAAATGGCCCACCCTGTATGTGGATATGACTATATATATATATATAACCTTTGGTTTCAAAACTGAAATGATTTGCAGCAATCGGTTTCCTCAAACAGTTTGAGTTAACTTAACTTCCAGTAGTATATAGCCTGTACACTGTAAAACCCCATACTGTATTAAAGCTGCAATCTTTCCATAATGTTACTCAAAGACTATCTTAAGAAATTTCTTTTCGGTCAAGGTTTTAAAAAACGAAACAAAACATTACTTGTAACCTCCGTGGCCTTCAGTGTGTTTGGAAACACTCATTATTTTCGTGACTGCGTTGTGAACACGTAATCTCTGTGCTGTTCAAGGATGCCAACCCTGTCTCGCAAATTAATCAGTGCGCCAAAATCCTCCCAGCTTCACTTCCATACTGAAAACCAGTGAGTCAGGGTAGAAATGTCCATTCATTTAGTGCATTCAGGGCTTTTTTTCACCAGCAGAAGAAACATGTTGCGTCTGAATGAATCATCGATCAACTCTGAAGGTTCATCAGCAAACAGCTATTTCTTTTTATTTCAAAAAAAGTGCTGGAAAAAAACAGATGAGGGTCATCTCAGATCAAATTGGAGATGAAATAAACTGATGAAGCAAAAGCATTTTGAGCGTTAAAAGATGAGCTTCCTTTGAAATTCCTCAGAAATGTCTTGCTTTACATCTGTTGCGCACTGAGGAAATCCAGGCTGGACTCAAAGCTCTTTTTAAGTCAGGCAAGCCAGCGTGAAGTCACATGACAAAAGTCCACACAGCTAATGAGAATTAAAATGTAAATCATTAAGCCGTTGTCTTAAACATTACCATTCAAATGGTTACACAGGCTGACTGGGTGACAGACTAACCCGCTTTCTTCACCAAACCACACACACACACACACTTGTACAGGTATCTATATTGGGACTTTCCATTGACAAAATGACTTTTATACTGTACAGACTGTATAGAATATCTCCCTACCCCTAAACTAAACCCTCGCAGGAAACAATCTGAATTTTACATTTACAAAACACTTCATTCTGTGTGATTTATGAACCATTTTCCTTATGGGGACCAAAGCAATTCCACATAAGGTCAAAACTGAATGGTATTTCTATACTTGTGGGTTTTCAATGTAAGAAATACAAGGCACACACATGTGCACACTTAACCATGAATTTAAATCAGAACATACTGACTTTGACAATTGACATTGTTTTCATACAATTATAAATGAAAATATACATAACCTAAACTTTAATGTGCATTTGCACTTTAGGTTTAAATGTTTTATTATTATTTATTATATTCTTGATATGGGCGCCACGGTGGCCTAGTGGTTAGCACGTTCGCCTCACAGCAAGAAGGTGGTTGCGTGGGTTTCCTCCGGGTGCTCCCCCCACAGTCCAAAGATATGTGGTACAGGTGAATTGGGTAAGCTAAATTGTCCGTAGTGTATGTGTGTGAATGACAATGTATGGATGTGTTTCCCAGGGATGGATTGTGGCTGGAAGGGCATCCGCTGCGTAAAACAAATGCTGGATAAGTTGGCGGTTCATTCCGCTGTGGCGACCCCAGATTAATAAAGGGACTAAGCCGAAAAGAAAATGAATGAATGAATGAATATTCTTGATACATACTACATGTCTTTTTTTAAATAAAAAATAAAACTGAAATATTATTAGTTGTTTCTGCAAATGTTCACTACTTTTAAATACATGTTTAAATGCTTTATTCATGTGAAGCTTCACTTTCATAAGCCATTTAACACAGGAATTAGAGTCAATAAGTATGAAAAATTAAATAAAAAATGCAAATAAAAATAAATAAAATGGTACAAAATATTTATAATTTGAATATTTAATTTTTTTGCAGTTTAACAACAGATAACAGTGCAATACATTTTTGTGTTAAATTACAAATTCACAATTTACAAAATTACAAAAATCACAATTTTCACCAACAAAATTTTTCCAGCATTAATACAAATGAATGAAATATGAAAAATGAATATGAATATGAAGGATTGTGTGGAACTGACTACTAATAAAGTTAAACATTCTGCTTTTGTATCAGATTCATAAATTAAATGTTTAAAATTAAGTAAATTCGATATTTTTAAATTCTTTTTACATTAAAACAAATGCAGCCTTGTTGAAGAGACTTTTTCAAAAACATAAAACGATTAATGATATATTAGATAAACGTATGCAAAAATGAAACATACTGTGCTCATTAAAATATCGAAAATAATAATTTAAGAAATGAATGTATTTATTGACAAAACTTCTAGATGACAAATGGGTAAAAGCATTGCAGCAAAGAATAAAGATTTAAAATGAAAGTTAATCAATATTAATTCTAAATATCTGACAAGACTTTCCTGGTAAATAAACTAGACTGTACAAAAATGCTGGGTTCACACAATTAATTTGTGTTGGGACAACAAGACAGAATTAAGTTTACTTACTCGTTTTTACAAATTTAAGTGGATTGAACATAAAACAACTAAGTTGTCTCGGCGAAATCTCAAGAATTGTGTTGTTTTAGCTCATTTTAAATAAGTAGTTTGAACAAATAGCAAACAACTTTTTATGTATATTGTTACATTGTAATGTCATCTAAAGTTTCCTCCAACAATACCCTGAAGTAACACAACCCCCCCACACACACAAAAAGACCTTAACTCAGCAAACACAACACACCCATTAGACAGCAAACACACACACACACACCTTCACACGCATTCAAAGTGCAGTAAAGCCCAAGCCTCTCTGTACCACACCGCAACATGTACACAGAGGACAAAAAGAAGCAAAAGTGGGACAATACCTCGCGCTACAATGGCAGACAGACTCATATCACCAGGGAGAAAAAGAAAAAAAAGCAAGAAAAAGGAGGCACATACACAAAGCCAGCATTGAGAGAGCTGAAAGAACACACTTATCTTCACCTCTGCTCAGAGCCAAGGACGAATCTCGCTCTCCTTCTCTTCTGTTTTCAGTCTGCTTTGACGAAGCTCCGACAGACGAATAAAGTCACCATGCAGGACATGCATGAGATTTTGAACTAGAAGCAAACTTTGCACCGCTCTCTACCTGTGTTGATTTATGTGTGTCTGTGAGGGAAGAGAAAAACTCCTCCTCCTTTTTCCCTCCACCTCTTTCCCAACGTGCCACAGCAGGTTATACTTCTCACATCTCACGTTAAAGATGTTTAAAAAGCTAATAAAAATAGCTAGAAAAGCACTACAATTTTAAAATAATTACACTAAAAAATGCTGGGTTCCACACAATTGCTGGGCTGGGCGATTAATTGAAAAATAATCTAAATCGGCATTCAGAAACTATAATCGATATAACTTTCCCAGGTCGATTGTTTCAACTATTTTCCCTACTGTGTGTTGAGTCACGTGACCCCGCTTTGTTTAGACTGATTTATAGAGCACGGGTATGGCCTTTGCGAGGTCACACACCTATCAAAAATGTAACTACACATTACGTAGACATTTAGCACAAACTCTGGCCCCGTTTACACTAGTGGTTTTCGTTTTAAAACACATAAGTTTTGCTACGGTTACGCCATCCGTCCACACTACGCCGGAGTTTTCGAGGTGCAAAAACGGAGTGTTTTGAAAACGCTGGAGAGGCCGTTTTCATTCTAAAACACTGCTGCTCCGTCTCAGTGTGGATGTGAGAAAAGGAGACATCTGTATGTCAGTCAAGACATCCATACACACTCATTCACACTCATACACCACATTTATTCAATTCACCTATACCATGTCTTTAGACTTGTGGGGGGAAACCGGAGCACCCGGGGGAAACCCAAGCAAACATGGGGGGAAAATGCAAACTCCACACAGAAATGCCAGCAACCTTCTTGCTGTGAGGCGATCGTGCTACTCACAGCACCACCGTGACGCACTAAACAAAGAAAACAAATCAGTTTTCTTAAATTAATAGAAGAAAATGCAAATGTCATAAATTGCAAAATATCTTCATGAAACGTGATCAGTAATTTATAATTTAATGATTTTTGGCATTTTAGGTATACTTTTCTTTATTTAACCCATATTTAAAATACCCATGCAAATGAGTTTTGTGCTCCAGGGTTTTGTGCTCCGAGGAATGTATCACACTATTTCCTATAGTATTTTTTCTTCTGGAGAAAGTCTTATTTGTTTTATTTTGGCTAGAATAAAAGCATTTATTTTATTTTGAATTTTTTAACAACATTTAAGGTCCCAACAACGTTTTAAGCCCCGTTAAGCGGGGCTTAAAATATATTTATATTTATATGCCAAGTTCAACTTATCCATAAATATATATTTATATATATATTTATAATAGATTTTTTTCTAAAGATACATAATATATATATATATATTTTTTTTTCCTTGATTGTATCTTTACAAAACATCTAGTAAAATATTATGTGCTGTCATCAGGGCAAAGATAATAAATCAGTTATCATAAATGAGTTATTAAAACTATCATGTTTAAAAATGTGTTAAAATTAATCTTATTTCCGTTAAACAGAAATTGGGGAAAAATACTCAACTGAATTTGAACTCATCCCTCCCACTCTTGCCTTCTCTTCTTCTGTCCATTTGCAGATTTTCATTTTAGACTATAGTAGCAAACATTGATTGGCTTTACCTGAGTCACTTTGTGTGTGCCTGAGAGGGAAGGATGAAAAAAAAGCTCTTCCTTCTTTCCGTTCACCTCTTTCCTAGCGTGCCACGGCAGGTTTGCGCCTCGCATTGGGATCAAAGGCACCTCACAGCCTCGCTCTTTTACTCCAAACCCGTCTTTACGCTCTAAAGTGTATTGTAATTGCCTTTAAAGTGACTCCAGCGCTGACTCTGCCATGACGGAAGAACCTTCAGCTCATCTTTGTGCCTTGGCTACACCTGATTTACTAAACCTCCTGACCTCCAATGGCTCATTCACTCTCACTCCTCCTCCTCTACCAAGAGATGACTGGCACATACTTGAGAGAAAAAAAGAGGGGGGGGAAGGGTGTCATCTTCCAAATAACTGTTGCTGCATGACAAAAGACAGCTAGTGCAGGAATGCAGGAGGCTTTCCACTGACCTGCAGCACACACACACACTTGCACACACACACACACACACACAGACAGACTCTAATCAAGCCTTATCAGACGATCAAAACAGCGCTTTTTGTCATTCACTCTACTCTCATTAGAAGCTCTCGTCGTAGCAGACAGGATGGAGAGTCTCTTAATGAAATGCAGCATTGAGAGAATCAGGCTCATTGGAAATACAGATGAAGTCAGATGTATTAGCCATCCTGAATTATTAGCCCCCCTGTATATATTTTCTGTTCAACGGAAAGAAGATTTTTTTTTAAAACATGACCTGTTAATCATCGTTTGGGAAATAAAAGAAAATAATAATAATAATTGTGTGCCTCAAGCTACGTTTTGTTTCGTGAAATGTAAAATACGTTGCTCCGGGTGCATTTGGTTGCACATTTCAGATGACAAATCCACTAGAGGCCGCAGTCTACATTTTTGTGAATCTTCTTGTACACATTCACAAGAAGGCGGAGCTTGTCAAACAGATCAGCTGGCAATCTACTAAACAAAATCATTTCCAAGCGTAAGAAAAATGTGAGATTACGTAGTATTACGTTGCTTTTATCTCTGTTCACTGGACTCGAACTCGAGTGCTCGGTATCACAATTATAACATTGTACAATGTGGGCTACTGAGCAAACTGACCACACCAGAAAAGTTCATTTAAAGTTAGATAGGTGAGTCAAACGTATCCGATTATAAATCAGACACCTTTAAGCTGTTTTGTGGTGTTTATTAGGAGTTGTGGAAAGAACTGCTCTAAAAATCACCAATAATATGTCTCTGTAAATATCATTAAGGTGAAAAGGAACAAATGTTGTTAGTGTTATACTGCCCCCTAGTGCATACCTGTCAACCCTCCCATTTTTCCAGGGATTCTCCCGTATTTTACAGTTCTATCCTGCTAGCATCCCGTAATGGTGTTTTCCCGTATTTCTCCCGTATTTTTAGTCTTTGTCTGAAGGGTGGCAATAAACAATAAAGAGCTAATCCTCCCTACATGCAACCCATACCGCCGAACCACCAGGGGCCGCCCCTCGCTCTTAAATGTGAGTTCGTTCTGTGCTTTCAGTTTATTTAGGCATGAAACACTTTGAAATAAACATTAAAACGGCGGGGTGCTCTATCCCTAATTTTCACATCCCAATGTTGACAGGTATGCCCTAGTATTCATCTTACCTAGAAATGGCAGTTTAATGTATGCTTAAGCACAATGTACGCTGTTTTGCCAAAAAGTTGGACGAAGCAAGCATTTTCAATGCTTTTAGTTGAAGGTAATAATCATTTTGATCATTTACTCAGTTATAGTATGAGGTTTAATTATGTACAGTATTTGAGATGACAATGGAATGAATTAAATAAGAAAGTGTGAAATCTGTATGCTTTATAATAAGGTCCCAATAGCTAATAGGTTTACGTTTACAATGTAAAAAAATCCTCTATATAATATTTATTCTCTAATATATATAATATTAATTAATAATAAATACTTAACCAATAAAATGCATACATTATTTAAACCCAATAAATAATATATTTAATAGCCTAATATAAATAATAAAACATGATTTAAAGTTTACCCCTCACTGTAAAAAAAGTTATATTAAATTACAATTAAATTACAGAAATATACTGTAAAATAACGGATATTAAATTACAGAAATTTACCAGTAATTAAAATTTTTAATTTAAATTTCTATAATTTAATATCCGTTATTTTAAGGAAAATTGTTGTATTTTACAGCCATTGTTTTAGCTGCCGGAAATAAACCGTAAAATTACAGATTTTTTTACAGTGTATATTTCGAATTGAAATGATTAGTGTCAAGACACACAATATAATGCTAATAACATAAATGTCTGGTGTTTACACAAATTTTGGGCCAAGACACATTTGATTGGGTTGATTTGTTGAGTAAACCTTGAATTAGTCAAATAAATTCAATGATGAACTAATCTCAGCCTACTGATCTCATTATTAAACTTGAAGACATACGATTTTGAAGCCAGACAACATCGAATCTTTGCCATCTGAAATCATACATTTAGTTTGAATGACATTCTCTACACAATCATAAAATAAACCAACAGCTCTCAGATTGAAAACAAAAGCTGCTACTCTTAGAATTGCTTCCCTATGTTGTGATATTTGATTAAAAGTCTCATATACAAATGTCTTCCCATAGAGACTCCCCTTAAAGAAATCAGAAATCAGTGCATAAAAGAGACAGATTAAAACAGCAGGTGTCTTCACACGTGTATCGTCTACTTGTGATCCAAAAGACCAAAACACATCTTAAGACCAGCGTAAACAAGGCCTGAAAGACACTGTTAGAAAAGACAAACGCATGTTTAACATCACTTATGTGTGAAGTTGAACATGACGGTGACAAAGCTAACACTGCATCCACTGTGCTAATGTTCTGCCAATCTCTGTCTGCTGTTTAAATAGCTGGATTCAGACTAGCACCAACCTACAACGTTGCAGCTGTCACCTATCTTTGAAACATCATATTTACTTAATACTATTAAGTCAATCAACCAAACAATCTGATCTAAGAAATCAAATCTCCCCATGTGCATTCAGCAATATCCGGTAATTGTTGGATTGTTTAACTGATAATCAGAGACAGTCGTGCTTCTTTTGAGAGAAAAGCTTGACTATGCAAGAGTTGGTCTGCCTCTCTGATCTGCTCAGGATAAGATGACTGTTTAATGAATGTTTGATAAGTTAACACCTCATGTTTTCTGCTCATTAAGGAAGTAAAGGTCACTGGAGAAGCCTGGGGTGGGATCTGAGAGGTGTGACAGTAAACCAAGACGCCACGGAGAGAGATGGAGTAATCTGTTCCTCGAAGGGGAGTCCTTGTGCATTGCAGAGCATTGGGTTTCTATAACAATTGATCAATCCACACACACACGCACACACGCACACAGCTATCGTAATGGGACTTCCTATAGACATAATGTGTGATTTATGAGTATTTCTCTTCATGGAGAACAAAAAAAAAGTTCAAAAGGTCAAAATAAAAATAAAAAATACTGGTATTGTGTTGTTTGTGGGGATATTTGGCACAGACTATGTAAGGAATAACAACAACAACTGACTGAAACTAACACACTACCTGACAAAAGTCTTGTCGTCGATCCCAGTTGTAAGAGCAACAAATAATAATAACTTCTGTTATTCTGTTAAAAGTGGCAGAAGGTAGATTTTTTCAGATGAATCATCTGTTGAACTACATCACAATCATCACAAATACTGCAGAAGACCTACTGGAACCCGCATGGACCCAAGATTCTCACAGAAATCAGTCAAGTTTGGTAAAGGAAAAATCATGGTTTGGGGTTACATTCAGTATGGGGGTGTGCGAGAGATCTGCAGAGTGGATGGCAACGTCAACACCCTGAGGTATCAAGACATTTGTGCTGCCCATTACATTACAAACCCCAGAAGAGGGCAAATTCTTCAGCAGGATAGCGCTCCTTCTCATACTTCAACCTCCACATCAAAGTTCCTGAAAGCAAAGAAGGTCAAGGTGCTTCAGGACTGCCCAGCCCAGTCACCAGACATGGACATTATTGAGCATGTCTGGGGGAAGATGGAGGAGGAGGCATTGAAGAGGAATCCAAAGAATCTTGATGAACTCTGGGAGTCTTGCAAGAACGCTTTCTTTGCCCCCTTCCCTTTGGTAAAATAAACATAATCTTAACCTTTCATATAAGCCACTTCTGAGACCAAATCATCAACTAGAAGTCAAGTTATTATTTGTTGTTCCTAAAACTTGGATAGGCAACAAGACTTTTGTCAGGTAGTGTACACCAAAAACACAATGAATAGTTGTGTATCAAATACAGTGTGTTAACCATATGAATGCATGTCCAGTTCATATATGACCCAAAAATTCTAAGAAAATAAATTAAAAAATTTTGCATAAAGAAAAGTATGTACATATTTAGCTTTATTTTATAATTATAATAAATATAATAATGTCTTTCAGTGTTTACTGTGTCTACTTCCATCTTTCTTTTAAATGAGGCAATAAAATTGCAACTAGTCAGAATTAATTTATAAAAGATTATCCTTTCAACACATATAACAACACATTTATATAACCTCCTACTATTATTAGTAGCAGCAGTAATATTCATTGACATTTATTAACTATATTCATTCATTTTGATAATTATAATTATAATATATTTGACGTTTTATTCAGTTAATGGTCTAATTTTATCTGTAACACTGTAAGCCATGACATCGACTTGCTTTTTACAACAAAGACACCGTTTTCGCATGTAAGTAACATGGTAAACACTGTAAACAACAGGTCTCCAGCAGAAACGGTGACATAAACAAACGAACAACCATCCATGATTCAACACTATTGTGTCGGTGTACTACGTGTGTTCGATGGGATGTTGTTCTGTGGATTCTTACCTTTCAAAATAAACCGTGACGTACAGCAATGAATGCGTGTGTGTCTTGCTATTACGATGATATTCACTTGATTTCTCATAAGCGGTTTCTGTAAAACTTACACAAATTTAGCAAATACATTCTTGAAAAGCTTCCCATTCAAAAGCAACAAGCTGCATTGGCTGCTTGAGGGTTGTGACTGATGTATAGTTTGTCAAGATTGCTCAGTCATGGTTCTATGTTACATGTTTTGTTTGAGTTGTCCTTGTTCAATGTGTCGATGTTGTGTCTGAGCACATGGCTAAACCTGTGTTTGTGTTCTTTATGTGCTCCTTCGTTCCTTCCTCGTTTCCAGCTGCCACACCCCGTTGTCTAGCACTCATCTAGTCGTCATTAGTGTCAGTGTTTACGCCTGGTCCTCATGTTCTTTCCTCCATTTATAATGTGCTCTCTTCCCTCATGTCTTCGTTGGTTCATTGTTACTTGTGACCTGTTTGTTGTTACATGGTGGCGCGTTGTGACTTTGACTGTGCTTGTATTTCTGTGCTGTTGGATTGTGAGATTGAGTTGTCTTTGTCTAATAATTGTTTGTGTTTCTTTCAGTAGACCTTCAGTATCATCCCCATCTGGTTTATCCTTTTTAAGTTTGAGTTATTATATTTTGTTTATTTGTGTTAAGTTCCTTTTTATTGGATTTATTTTCCATTTCTTATTTTAGTAAGCTAAATCCTATTTTTATTTCTTTTTGCTTTCAATTTTTATCAGCTTTTAGTTTTTTTCCCTTTATAATTTATTGTGTGTGTTGCTGGCTGCGGGTGAACTCAACTCCCCAAGAGTGCCTCAGCCAAGGCCCTTACCACCTCCTGCCTGGCCTGCACTTCCCAGCTCTGGTTACTGCTCTCCTGACATTCTGTGGCTGCTGATTACTCCGTCCAGGACCCTCCAGCTCATCTCCCTTTTGTCTGTGTGCTCCACCCAAGACTCACCAGCACTACCCTATCCACCTCTGTCGGACTGTTTCACCTAAACCCTACCACATATCCCATTATTGTCAATAAAACACCCCTGAACTCATTTTGCGTTTGGGTCCTCCTTCCACTAACTGTGACATGCTCGTGTTCTTTTTTTGGTGTAATCTATTCATAAACACTGTGGGAAAAACAACGCCCCAGTGCGTTCATGTTCTGGCGCTGGCTAGGAGGTTACCTGTTAGCATTTGATTTTATTTATATATATTTTTTTAAATAATCAAAATCTAAATTCTTAGTCATTTCCTTTTTGCAATTACAAATAGTACACTATAGCACAGATAGGAACTACAATGACAGAAGAGCTCTGACGAACCAGTAAAAGACACTAACTCAAACTTGCATTGCTCACATGCGTGGCACCACCCGACGCGTTGGCACATATGTGTTTATGCCTGTGACAGCTGCGTATTCTAATCCCTGTGAACAAAATATCACAATCTCTGTGACGAATCCACTGAAAAATAATGGCTGTAGAATCCCCCATGCATAGCATTTAAAGCCTAATCTCCGCTTTAGCCATTGTGTTCAGGATAAACACTGAATCATCGGAGAGTTTCCTCTGTTGTCCGTTACTACATCCGCTAAGACGACATCTGCCGTGTGAAAATTCTCACTATTTCTCTTACAATCTCTTCATCGGACCCAGAATACAGATTTTATGACTCATGACGTTCTGTAGGAAATGTTAACAATGCCAGCCATCAGTAAAAACACTCTAATCCTCCTCCCTGAGCGCGAACAAACTCGTGAAGGCAGTTAGAACGGACTGCTTTGACATGACCACCAAAAAAAAACAGCAAAAAATACAATACCAAAAGCACCCCGACGGATTTACATGGGTCAAGAGGTCGAAAAAAGTCTTCAAAACAAGCTTCACTTGGATTCCCAAATGGCTGATGGGAAGAGAATGTTGCGTTAGGACCATGAGGTGATGTTATGGGTGAAAGCGAAAATGATCGATACTGGCATGCACATACACACATATATTGGTATTGGTGGTTTACAGAGACTCTCCATAAGGCATTTTATACAGTAAAAACCTACTCCTAAACCCAACCTGTGGCAAAGTTTGAAAGTCAAAAGACCCTATTAATTATGAATTTGAAGAATTTTGAATTACACGGATATCATGTCCTCATAAACCACTGGAATAAAGTACAGTCTAAAAAGTTGCTGTAAAATCTACAGTTTTACTCACAATTGTGTTTACAAGGTCACTGTAAAGTAACAATTACAATTGTGCAGTTAAACTACAGTAAAAATTGCCACTAATACTGTAAATATTACAGATTTTTTTTTAGTGTACAACTATTTCATACCCATTTAAAAAAAAAAACAGTCCTTGTAAACCACCAAAACAAGCCTACACACACACATACACACATGCATGTTGGTTTTGGTGGATTAAGAAGACTCGTTACTCAAATGATTGAGTAAATTTTGTTATGTTCACCCTGCAAGTTAATGTAACTCAACAAAACCTTGTAAGAAGTATGTATTTAGATCACTGAGTAAAGCTAACTAGCTATATGTGAGTCAGGAAAGCTATTAGATTTTACCAACACAGGCTCATTGTGAAAACGTACCCCTGTATACATTTCTGGAGAGTGTGAATTATGTACCCAGAGCTGCGTATGGCTGCATTTCGTCTTTAAAATGAATGCTACGGGGTGTTATGACGCTGCGGACAGCTTTGGTTTCTTTTCACGCTACTGGGTGACACCTTACCACCACGTGGACAAATTTTCAGCTGTTACCAGCTTGCCCAGTGGCTTGCCACGTACATCAGTGGACATGAGACGCAGAAAGGAGTGGACTGTGAAGACGGGGTTCCAATGTGGCAAATAATGGTTCCGGAAAGCAGGAATAACAAAAAACAAAAGGCAAAAAATTAAATAAACAACCATCGGTCGGTCAATCGGTCAATCAACAGCAGCCTCTAGTGGATTTACGCAAGAACCACAGGCACGAATGGCATTCGCAAAAGAAATTTGAGGTCTGAAAATGTGTTCACAGCGGCCTCTGGTGGATTCAATTTTTTTTTTAAACAAAAAACATACCTCCTGGGATGTATTTTGCACTGTCCCGAAATATATACAGAGGTATACGCATCAATAATACTGTATGTCTGGGTTGGAATTTATGGTGTTGGTGTAGCGTATTTTATACTGTGAAAAACACTTACCCTACCCCTGCCTCTAAATCACCCCCAAAGGAAACCCATGGTGAATTTTAAATGTGAAAAGACCCTGTTAGGTGAGTTGTTAAGTTTTAATTTACCATTCCCATAAACCACCTCAACATTGTAATATCTAGATCAAACCCATGTCTTTTTTTACAAATTTCTGTCCTCATAAACCACCCAAAGCAGCACATGCACAGACAGAGAAGTAAAAACTGATAGAAAACTGACAATTTATTTAGCCCTGACAAGTGGAAGATGAAATGCAGCAGAGGCTGCTTTAAGGGTTAGCGCTGTCTGTCTTCAGTCTTCAGTCTGCGGTCGCCCCAATCTCCAGTTCCAGACAGCTTTTCTAAATAGAGTTTCAGCCAATCGCGGCGTCAGCAGCCTGCATCACGGACGTCGAGTGCATCTAAGACCTCAGACATGACTAAAATAACACAGACAGCATCTTACTCTGCTGAGTGAACTTAATCAGTTCGTCATACACCCACACGTCCACACCAGACCATTATTATTTTTCTCTTAAATGAGACAAACCGCCGCATTAAGGAAACAGCTTTCATATAAAGAAGAAAATGTCCTCTTTATGCCTGTGTCGTACTAATTGTGCTAATTATGCTAATTAAGAAGGCTGCTTCATTGAAAGGTTGACCATATTTAGCGAGCAAGTTGTCATGGTGAGAGGGAGGTACTCCGATGATTCCTATGCATTGACTAATGAAGTTTTAAAACATTTCCATGAATTACATAGTATTGCCGGATATTGATAAGGTGTTCTCAGATGTTTCCAGGTTAACCATTTGAATATGCATGAGCATGTGCTCAGTGTGACAGATGGAGGTTTGTTGGTTTTGTTTATTTGTTATTGGCACCATGGTTCTTCTGACCTTCTCACGCCCCACAAATAAAGGGTGAAAGGTCATATGTAGCCGACGGGTGTAGAGCGTGTGAGAAATTTCTGTGGTGCAGCCATCCATTAGCTCAACATCCCTTTCATTTAGCTACAAGTGACCTTTAGCCTGCTAGAGGGTTAAAGGGTCAGGGAAATTATGGAATTAATACCTACAACACAGTGTCACGGGAAAAACACTCATTTCGTACATTTCTTCTTTTTAAGTTTCGCAGTATTTCTTCCTTTGACACTTAGAGTCAAAGCAACCCAGGCTCTTTCTGAAAAAATACCCCTATATACATTTTTGGAGAGCGCCAAATATGTCCCAGGAGGTTTTTGTTCTTATGTAAATCCACCAGAGAGCGCTGTTCACTGACTGACCAATCGACTGACCCACCCTCCTCCTTCCCTAAACCCAATTATTTAGTTGTTATTAGTGTAATTATTAGTGGTTATTTTTAATTATTAAACTATTAATTATTGAACTGTGTAATTATTAATTAATATAGTAATTATTAGTGTTTTCCAAAGCAACGATTGACCAGCCCCCAACCACTTCTCTACCCATCCGGCAGCGTCTTCAAAAGCAATCCAGAAAAAGAAAAGCCTGGTTTTTACCAGGTTTTCTGATTTTACCACATTCTCACCCTGTTATTTACTTGTTTATTTTATTTTTTGGACCAAAAGTGCTAGTGGAAAAGCACCCTTTGAGAAACCTGTTCATGCTTTTATCACCAGCAGGGTGGATTACTGTAATAGACTCTTCACCGGCCTTCCCCAAAAGACAGTCAGACAGTTGCAGCTCGTTCAGAATGCTGCGGCCAGAATTCTGACCAGAACCAGAAAATCAGAGCACATCACACCTGTCCTCAAATCTTTACACTGGCTCCCAGTTAAATTCAGAATAGATTTTAAAGCATTATTACTTGTCTATAAATCACTAAATGGCCTAGGACCTCAATACATTACATGCTTACTGAATACAAACCCAACAGATCACTCAGCTCTTTAGGATCTTTTAAACTAGAAATTCCAAGAGTTCAGTCAAAGCAGGATGAATCCGCCTTTAGCTACTATGCCCCTCGCTGCTAGAATCAGCTTCCAGATATAATCAGATGTGCTCCAACATTAGGCACACTCAAATCAAGACTGAAAACACATTTGTTTAGCTGTGCCTTTACTGAAGGAGCACTGTTCTACAGCCGACAGATCGCACTATTATGTATTTATTTACATCTATTATGTTTTTTTACTCTTTTGTAACCTGTTTTAACATATTTTAATCTGTTTTTAATCATTTTTATTATTTGTTTTTATTTTCTTGTACTTGTGTCTTTTTATTCCTGTTTATGTAAAGGCAGACGACAGATTTATGAGCTGCACGGATCTAATATAGTGATACTACTACTGTATGTTCAATATCATTACCAGATATATTTATTTTCATTTTGCCAACCACAATGAAGGCCCCTGCACTCTTTTTTATTTCTGGCCCTGTCAATGCATTCATAATTTCTGTGAAAAGGAATGAAAGCTGTTGGTGTTTTACTGGTGGTGCATTCGTATTGTATTCGATGCTGTCTGTAAACGTATAATTTTCCAGTGAGCTTGTGTTGGAATTAAAAATGACAAATGCAAAGTGACCATCTCCATCTGCTGCATTGAGCACATGCACAAAAGCTTCAGGTGTCCACCGTTTCCTGCCAGAGCCCCCCAATGCTCATGGAAAGCAAACATCAGGGAATTGCAATTTCCGAATCACACAATGAGAATGTCCAAAGCAGCTTTCTGCAGCAGCGTGACAAAGCGATTCAAGCCGGCAGTGCATGAACACATATTATGACCGAGGCTGTGAGGATTTGGAAAGGTGTACATCGCTAGCACCGAGCTGAAGCCCTGCTGGACGTCTGCTCTGACCTTCTCCGAATTAATCACGACCACTTATGAGGAATATCTTTTGTTCTGGTCCCAGATGGCGTGGCGCAAGATCCAATCAGACTACACGGGTTTCACAGCACAAGTCGATACATACATTCACAAGCTGCTTTAAAAGTCTATTGTATAAGAATGAGTCGGCTGTCTCGAAGGTCATAAGATTTTTCCATCTCGCGCCTTGCAGACCTTAATCTATATTCTTATGTATTCATTTTTTTCAAAGAAAACTCCAAGTCGCTGCTACACAACAACAATGTTTTGAACCTGGGAGTTGGTGCACCCTGCCTGGGCTTCGACTTGATAAACAGACAGCAGATTGTGAGCTGCCAATAGTGTTTTCACACAGATGTTAAGGTCACTATGTGCTGCTGAGACTAGATTTTGAAAATTCTACATGACAGTAATAGTTTGATTGAGGTGTTTATATGTGTATACTCTGAGAGCAGCATTTACAGCGGATTTTTCAGTCTATAATATAGTAATGATATTAACGTACTGTAAACTCAGTAACAGTTCTAATCATTTTGACTAAGGTCTGTCTTTAAACACTGAAAGAGTACTGCTGACGATACGAACTAACTTTGCCATCTAAATATACAAACAAAGAGCACTGATCGCTTATGCCGAGTTCAGACTGCATGATTTTACCCCCGATTTTGACTCGCCGACAGGTTTTGAGAAATCGGCGACAAATGCCTGAAATCACAGGCAAATCGGTGCTCATTCACAAGAGTGACAATCACACAATATGAACTATCAAAGACGCGATCTGAGAGAATCGCCGATGAGTAGCTGATGCCCGGGAGATATTTGGCGTGCTGAATATCTGGAGCTGTCGGCGACTCAAATCATGCCGTGTGAAATGTGTTTTGACTGAACATAACATCAGCGATCGCCTACAGCCAATGAGAGAGCAGCATTCACTAGTGTGGGTACCTGCAGGCCAACGGGAGGTTGAGGGAGAAGGTAAAAGTGCTCATTTTAAGTTTATTTTGACCCAAGAAATGGAGGGAAAATGAGTGTAAATTTGGCAGGAGCTCCAGTGTCTGTTTGACTTTTCATCTGAGCAATATCACAACCTAACCCGGTCAAAAAATAAAAAAGTTAAGGGGAAATTGCTAATTCCCTTCAAAGCCAGAGCAAATATGTACATTTTTTACCCCATTAAAGGCTTCTTTCTCATTATGTAGTTAATAACAAAAGATATACGATGTGTTTTTGGGTGTGAGACATAGTTTGGACAAAGTTGTCTGCGATTCTTCCTATTTTGAAGTCATGCAGTGTGAAACTCCCTGTCGCCGATCCATCTCGCAGTGTAAACAAAGCAGCGACAAAACGCTAGCCCAGATAGTCACGCAGTGTGAAAACATCTGTGACACGACTACTTTGAAAATCGTGCAGTCTGAACTCGGCATTACTCACCAAATCTGTAGAGCCAAGACAATCAATATGAACTGGAGCCGTGTGCTTTTTAAAAGTAGACGAGCGGCAAATCCGGATTTCACCATTTCCAGATGCAGAAAGCTCTCGGGTGAAAAAAAAAAGTTCCTTACAAACGTATTTCCGCTGCGTGTCGCGTGAGTCCTGCTGCGCTCTCATAGCGGGGAAATGAAAACATAGCTTCATTGCAGCACATAATCACAACACTGGCGACCTGTGTCTCCAAACAATTCTTCTTCTTCCACTTGTTTTGGCAACACAGTGTGGCGTCTCTCTGCCGTCTGAACACTGTAGCAGGTAAACAATCTTCGAAGCTATCATGCATATTAATGAAGTTACACCGCATACACAATAGAGCGCACTGATTGGTTTGAACCAAGTCTATCTTATGAATTAAAGCTGCACACTCAGAGATGTCACGATGCACTCGCAGGTACAGACATCCACTCTCCACGCTGGAATACATGCATGGATCTCATCGGCGTGACGCAGCTTCAAAAAATCGTTTCAAACCGGAAGAACGAATTGGCTCGAAATAACGTAAAAACAACCAATTTTAACTTTTTAGTGGAATATATGTGTCCTAATAGTGTTTGTAGCAACGTGGGACACATATATGACTGTCAACAGCTC
>CAIGQQ010033860.1:2103952-2115400 GCA_903798035.1 Danio albolineatus
TCTGCTCTGGAGTAAAAGTTGAAGTGCTTTAAACTCGACCCCGGGATGTACCACTGCATTTTACTCCAGGGTATGAAAGCCTTGCTGAACACATTTAGCTGAACACACTTAGCATCGCAATCTAGAGTTAAGGTCACAAATGCAATGCTAACTCTGCTCTGGAGTAAAGGTTGAAGTGCTTTTAGCTCGACACGGCATCTAAACAATTGTTTCTATTGAAAAACAATGGAAAAACCCAGGCTAACCGGAGATGTGTGCCCAGGGCTATATTTTTGGGAACTAATAAATATGTTCCCAATGCTATGTCTGCTTCCAGATTTTGTTTTCACAAATCCACTAGAGGCCGCTGTTTACATTTTTGACAATCCTAAATAAGTTGCTGAGGCACATTTGCGATTTGCACATCCTATTCAGTCTGCGTCTCAAGTACAAGGTGAGCTACCAAGCAAACTGACCATGCTGGAAAAGCCGTCTATAAGAAGGTATGTGATCAGCAGTAGCACAAAAAGGAAAAGACGTTTTTAGTACCATTATACCGCCTCGTAGCATTTGTTTTATTTAGAAAATGAAGCCACACGGGCGCCACGGTGGCGTTGTGGGTAGCACGTTCGCCTCACAGCAAGAACGTCGCTGGTTTGAGCCCCAGCTGGGTCAGTTGCCATTTCTGAGTGGAGTTTGCATGTTCTCCCCATGGTTGTGTTGGTTTCCTCCGGGTGCTCCGGTTTCCCCCACAGACAAAGACATGTGGTATAGGTGAATTGGGTGAGCTAAATTATCCATAGTGTATGGGTGTAAATAAGTGTGTCTGGTTGTTTCGCATAGATGGGTTGCAGCTGGAAGGGTATCTACTGTGTGGAACATGTGCTGGATAAGTTGGCGGTTCATTCCGCTATGATTAATAAAGTGACTAAGCCAAAAAGAAGATGAATGAATGATAGAATGAAGCCAAACATAGCCCTGGGCACATATTTTGCGGTTTATGTAGCCCTGATGTAGATAAATGTAGCCCTGGGTACATATCCCCAATGAGCCTGTGTTGAAAGTAGCCCAACGTAAAGGAAAAATGCATTCTATATGAACAGCCCCTAAAAGGTTTGCCTTCTGTTCATCGAAACAGTGACAGTGACAACACAAATATCCAAATAAGAACGTTAACCCAGCGTTGAAGGCATTGTAAAATTTCTGTTAATGAATAACATACACTGTAAAAAAAAATCCATAATTTTACGGTTTATTTCCGGCAGCTGGGGTGCTGGGAAAAAGTAAAATAACGACCGATAAATTACAGAAATTTACTGTTAAATTATGGATATAAAAATGACATAAATTTCCCAGAGATGGGTTGCAGCTGGAAGGGCATCCGCTGCATAAAAAACATGCTGGATAAGTTGGCGGTTCATTCCGCTGTGGCGACCCAGGATTAATAAAGAGACTAAGCCGACAAGAAAATGAATGAATGAATGAAAATGGGTGCCACGGTGGCGTAGTGAGTAGCACGTTCGCCTCACAGCAAGAAGGTCGCTGGTTCGAGCCTTGGCTGGGTCAGTTGGCATTTCTGTGTGGAGTTTGCATGTTCTCCCTGTGGTTGCGTGGGTTTCGTCCGGGTGCTCCGATTTCCCCCACAAGTACAAAGACATGCGGTACAGGTGAATTGGGTAGGCTAAATTGTCCATAGTGTATGTGTGTGGATGAGAATGTATGGATGTGTTTCCCAGAGATGGGTTGCGGCTGGAAGGGCATCCGCTGCGTAAAAAATATGCTGGATAAGTTGGTGGTTGATTCCGCTGTGGCGACCCTGTATTAATAAAGGGACTAAGCCGACAAGAAAATGAATGAATGAATGAATGAATGAAAATGACATGAATTTTCCAGAAATTTAAATTTAGAGAAAATTTCTGCAATTTAATATCAGTCATTTTACGGTATATTTCTGTAATTTAACGGTCGTCATTTTACGTTTTCATTTCTGGCACGCTAGCTGCCAGAAATGAACTGTAAAATTTCGGATTTTTTTTCTACAGTGTAGTTAACCCTGCATATATTATGAGCAGTGTGAAACATGATCACAGATAACCCAGGATTCCATTTATCCGGAGATTAGAATGACCCAGGGTTAACATTTTCAAGCCCTAGTGAGTAGGGTTAACACAGTGTGTCAAAAGATCTGCACTGTTTACGAGGCCTGGAAAGCAGCATTATCACCATTTCCCCCCAATTCTTCCACCTTCCAGAATGTTTTTTTTTTTTTTACCGTGGATGAAAAAGCAGGAGTGTGTTGTGCTGAAGTGTGTACTCCAGGGCACTGAGAGCTTTCCATTAGGGGAGCATGAATCACAGTGCGCTTCCCTCCTCTTCAGCGCCCTTCAAAACAAAGTGATCTCCAGTAGACTCATGTGAAGCAGCTCCTGCAATCTCTCATTCTGTCAGAGACACCAGCACGGCCCTGGGACGGTCTTTACAGCTTGCATCTGCCACGCTTATCTGAGTTTTGCTGCCGAAGGCCTAAGCAATCCAATTCGGCGTTGAAAGAGAGCACCATCAGGTATTAACACAGGGGGTCCCGACGGGGAGACTGGGATAAAAGTTCCTTTAACAACTAGCGATGGCTATAAAACACCTCAAAAGAGCATCTCCTGTTCAGAAGCCTCGGGGCTCGGAGATTGAACATGATTTATTTTGGATCTTTTTATGAAGGACTTTTTCTTACATGCACGGTAAAACCTCAGGGAAGAGCAAGAGTAAGGTCAAAGCAGGTGAAAAGTCACAGCGGGGTTTTAGGGAAGACGGCCTCATTTTACAACTCTATAAAAGTAGCTCTGAATCGTCTTTCACAAATGTCTCCATGGTTGCAAGATTTTCAGGTGATTTGTCATATCATTACGCCTGCTGCAGACATGCTTCTTGATTATTACGCCGGAATGAGAGTATAGTGTGCAATAAGGTCGTTGGTTCGAGCCTCGGCTGGGTAAGTTGGCATTTCTGTGTGGAGTTTGCATGTTCTCCCCATGTTTTTGTGGGTTTCCTCCGGGTGCTCCGGTTTCTCCCAGAGTGCAAAGACATGCGATACAGGTGCATTGGGTAAGCTAAATTGGCCATAGTGTATGTGTGTAAATGAGAATGTATGGGTGTTTCCCAGTGATGAGTATGGGTGTTTCCCAGTGATGTGTAAAACACATGCTAAATAAGTTGTCAGTTCATTCCCCTGTGGTGACCCCTTATTAATAATGGGACTAAGCCGAAAAGAAAATGATTGAATGAGAGTATAGTTCCTAAAAAATCCTACACACATCCTAGAAAATAGAATTTTCTGTCGATCTTAGTCATACCTGTCAACATTGGGATGTGAAAATAAGGGATGAATCTCATTTATTTAGATTTTTTGTTTGATTACATGAAATAACAGAGGTGTCACTTTAAAATACATTATAATAAAGTTACAATGAAAGCATTCCACTGCTTTATTAACTTTTTATGCTTATTTAGGACAAATTACTTTTGTTTGGAAAAACCTCCCACCAAGATCAACATCTTTAGATCTTAATATTGTTTTAGATTATTACTTTATAATTACTTTAGATCTTCTAGACATCTTTATTATTATTATTTATGTGTATACTGTATGTCTTTTCAAACACATACCCAGTATCCACTTTCGCTACGCTTCAAATCTCATGTACAGAATCCGTTTGGAAAACAGCGTCTATTTATCACTATGGAGCGCGTCAGCTGACAGTCATGCACCGCTTTATGGCTGTTTTGAGGATTGCATAGGAGGAGCGACGGCACCTGTAATGAAAAGGAAAGGGAATCCCGCCGTTTTAATATTTATTTCAAAGTGTTTTCATGCCTAAATAAACCGAAAGCACAGAACTGACTCATATTTAGGAGGAAGGGGCGGCCCCTGGTGGTTCGGCGGTATGGGTTGCGTATAGGGAGGATCGGCTCTTTAATGTTTATTGCCACCCTTCAGAGAAAGACTGAAAATATTGGAGAAATACGGGAAAACACCATTACGGGATAGAACTGTAAAATACGGGAGAATCCCAGGAAAAAGGGGAGGGTTGACAGGTATGTTCTTAGTACATGATGTAACTACAGAAGAGTCAAGCTATAAATAGGAAAATTATCAGAAGTCTTTGAATGACATGCTAACGGTCTAATATGATTCAATGATTTATGCTAAGCTAAGCTAACTGTTCTCCCACTAGACCTGGAGATCCTCTGAATTGATGAAAAAATGTTAAAAATCAGCTGTTTAACTCTAGGAGGAGCCTATTTCCAAAGAAGTTGATTGTTCCATTACGATTGTAATCTAAACGGTTGTTTCTGAGCACTGTTTATCCAAACTGGGCATTTAAGTTTTTAAGCTTTTAAACACAATGTCTCAAGCAGCATTATTTTTAACTGAACTCAAGACATTGAGCAACCTAGGGCAAAACAGTTCACTCGCCTCCTGGTGGATGGACATATAGTTGGTAAATCATCCCTTCTCAATGTACTGTAAAATTGAGGGACTAGAAACTTCTGCAGTAGACAGAAATACATAATTGTGTCATAAATAGGGCATGAAATGATATTTTTTATAAATAGGTGTCAAGATGTATGATTTTCAGTTACTAAAATTAAGCATTAAAACGGAATTCATTAATATAATTAAACAAACAACTTGAAAACAGAAATTAATGCTTAAGAAAAGTATAATTTTTTTAAAAATTAAAATTAAAAATGTTTTGCAATAATATACAATGGATTGATATTGTTTTAAAAGCTGAATTGAAAAGTTATTATACATCATACAGTATATTATCAGGGTTATGCTATCCACATGTTTTAATTATGTCATTATTGTCACAGTTTACAAGATATACACCTGCAATAAATGAATGGGACATACAACTCAGTCACGGGGGGCATGCATGAATTGTTCCTGAGTGAAAGTGAAAGTGTCAAACTAGTTAAAGTCTACAAATTAACAATGAAACATTCAAAATTATATGAAACTCCGGAGGAAATGTGGATAGCGTGGTGACGCAATGAAGTTAATCGAATTATGTGCTATAACATGTAAAACGGGATCATGAAAAGAACATTCAAAAAGCAACTCATGTAAAGCCTCAATCTTATTATTGTCTTAATTAGATTAAGGCAAATAATTCTGTAACACTTTATTTTGATGGTCCATTTGGGTATTAATAGACTGTCGACTTCATATCTGTTGATACTCACATTAAGCTGCCTATAAGAAACTTACTTTGCAAGTACATGCCAACTTACACTAACCCTAACCCTAACCCCAATCTAACAGTCTATTAATAATCTAATAAGAATTAGTTGACCTGTAGATGCAATGGAACTTAAACTCAACAAATGGACCATCAAAATAAAGCGTCACCAATAATTTGATTACTGATGTTCATGTAAACGTAGTCAATCAAATTCTTCCCCGAAGCCAAATCATGTGAGATATGCTAATTTCATATTACTACTGTAAGTAAAAGATACAGAGTTGCCTATTTTTATTTCTTCTAAGAAACTGAAATGAGGCTGAAACTTAAATCACAAATAACTCCTAACCTCTTGAGCTTTGTGTGCAATAACATTGTTTTTTTTCTCTCAGATGATTCATCATATTTATAGTCTTATTCTGGAGTTGCACACATGTAGATAACTTCTGGCCTGCTCGCATATTCAATTTTTATTGTTTGTAAAAACTTTTTCTTTTTTTATTGGCATCTTCTGTCTTCTTTTTGAAGTAGTTCCTAAAAGCAGCATTAAAAAAAAGTTCTCTTGAGTTTTAGAAGAAATATAAACTGCCTGCAATGACCCAGATGACAGGGTTCTTGCACCATTTTAAAAGTAAAATTTAATGCTTTTTAAGACCTTTTTAAGACCTCAACAAATACAATTTAAGACCCAAAAATTTCATAATTTCTTTAGAATAGGTTATTCAATTGGGCGCCACGGTGGCAGAGTGAGTAGCACGTTCGCCTTACAGCAAGAAGGTCGCTAGTTCGAGCCTTGGGCTGGGTCTGTTGGCATTTCTGTGTGGATGTTCTTCCCGTGGTCGCGTGGGTTTCCTCCGGGTGCTCCAGTGTCCCCCACAAGTCCAAAGACATGTGGTATAGGTGAATTGGGTAGGCTAAATTGTCCATAGTGTATTAGTGTGAATGAGTGTGTATGGATGTTTCACAGGGATGGGTTGCAGCTGGAAGGGCCAGGGGCGCAACAGCACATTTGCGGGTTCAAGAGCCCCCCCTATTTGAATTCTGTTTAGTGATAAGTTCTGCCATCTTGGTCCCTGCTGTATTCTCTGTGTGTATGTATGTATGTATGTATATATGTATGTATTTATATATATATATTAATAAATATATATAAGTTAATAAATACACTTTGCATATGAAGTAAATTATATCTCAAAGCATTTACTGGGGCACTGGCGCTTTTCAAATTGGGTCTAGCGACGCCCCTGTGCTATGCACTTTAAACGTAGCAAGTAGTATGTGAATGTTTACACATGGATAATAATTTTGGCTCTGGGGAGAGCGGGGCGCTCAAACTGGGGGGGCGTGTGTCCTAAAAGTTTGAAAACCCCTGGTATGGAGAACTCACAGTACCTCTGACTTTCGGGTGTCTGGCGGTGAAGTGAAACTTGTTATAGCCGACTGTGAGGTGGCGTCGCGTCTGAACTAGTAACATGAACACGAACTAGTAAATGAACTTAGGTCGAGCTGCAAACAATGCAAGGATTAACCTGGACCTGCTATGATTAGCTGCTGGAACCTACCACAGGTGCTTTTCTCCTTTCATGAGCGACTCGACGGCTTTGAGCCCCATGGTCACCTCAACATGACAACCGCGTTTGTAATGGCAGCACGCATGTGCAGACCGACGTCAGCATCTGTAGCCGACCTACCTTAATAAGCTGATAAATCACGGAGACTGTCATTTCACTCCTGTTTCACACATACTAAATTGATCAACTATTAGATGTTTTACGGTGGACCACTGTGCTTTCCTATCGTCATTAAACACACCGGCTAAAAATTTAATACCTACAGCAACTTTACGGTAAATTTAAGACAATTTAAGACCTTAATTTCCCGGATTTTAATTTAAGACTTTTTAAGGACCCGCGGGAACCCTGGATGATTTCCACAACAAACCAAATAGCAGATTCCAGTCATTAATATAGAATTCAATGTATAATACAGAGTTTATTAAATGTGAGAAAGATTTTTGCTTGATCCCAATTAATCGGACATGTTTTTTTATGAACAAATTTTCATTCAACCATTAATACAAAACAAATTAATAAATAAGATTACAAATTATTTGCCTTTAAAGGTTAGATAATTAAAAAAACATCACATTAATTATTTTCATCATCAATTATATGGGTTATCCTATCGTTTTTTTCTTTAAAATATATTGTATCAGATGCTTGTATTTCTATGATAGATAATGATGATCATACCTGCCAACATGTGGTTATGAAATAATGAGGGGGGGGGGTGGATTTACATAAAATACACATAAAGCATAATTTTTTAAAAAATGTTTTATTGTGACTTTTAACATTCTTTGTAACATATTAAATTAAAAAATTCCAGTATGTTTGCTCACCTTCAGGTCATCCAACACATACAGTAGTGCGTTTTTTCCTTGCAGAAAGCGTGGGCGTCGTCAAGGTGGCGTCAAGACAAAAACTTGAATTCTTCCGTCCAGCTGCTGTTAAATTTATATATATATATATATATATATATATATATATATATATATATTTGCTTTGCTGAAGCACAACCTGACTCTTTTCCTTCCATCATGTTTACTACTACTGACGCTTGTTGCTACTGCCACTGTGCAAGTCCCGCATCTACCTCTCCTGCGCAGAAATCAACAGCGCACCTGAGTTGTAAAGTATGTTGCCAGATTGAGGTAAAATATGTTACAAGAGTTGAATATTGCGTCAATTGTGTGAGGTAATGAACTTCATTTAAGATCTGGCAACTTGACAAACATGAACAAAAGTACTTTTTGTTTTAAACTGCATTGGGACGTACGAATTACGGGAGTTTCCCGGGAGAAATAACAAAAAGGGAGGGTGGCGGGAGATGGATGTGAAATACGGGAGACTGCCGGGAAAAATGGGAGTGTTGGCAGGTATAATGATGATTGCATGATAAACAATTCCCACCATAGATCATTCATTCATTCATTATCTTGTCGGCTTAGTCCCTTTATTAATCCAGGGTCGCCACAGCGGAAACAACCGCCTAACATAGATCAAATATGCATAATTCCATACTACAGTAAGTAATTATGCGAGTCCAATTTCATAGTATTCCTTTAAAAAAAATTCTGAGAGCAACATTCACATTTAAAAAAAATTATTTAATTCTTTCCATACACTTTGCTGCTATTTTTTTAACTGCTGCAAGGAGTTCAAGTTCAAGTTGGCATGTACAATATGGAAGGTCAAGCTCTGTAGAGTACCGATGTCCTCTGAGAACTAGTAAGACATCTAGAAAAGTAACTTGTTTTGTCAGAAAGACCAGCTTCGTGTTACAGTACAGGTAAACAGCACGCTTATTCTGACAAAAACAGTTCTTTCTGCAGGTCCTTCCAGTTCCCAGGGAAAATGTGTATTTGTACAGAAAATGTGTATGAATAATGAAAGTTTCTAATTTCTAGGTTGATACGGCCAGGAACTATACTCTAATTCTGACACAATAATCAAAGAACTTTGCTGCAGCCTCATAGCTGCGGCAGGCACAATAATATTACGCAGTGCCTGAATATGGTATACCACGCCATACAGTGATAAGCCTTGGTACAGTAGGAATAGGAGGATAGGAAAATTATTTAAACTATTAAAAAATCAACACAGGCTCATTGTGAAAATGTAGTTCCGAGTACGTTTCTGGAGACCGCACATTACGTGGTCAGAGGTACGTATGGCTGCGTTTCATTTTTTTTAAACGAACGCTACGGGGCGGTGTGACGTAGTTTCTTCTCGCGCTTACTGGCCGACCGCCTCGTGTGGACGACTTTACCGATGCAACCAGTTTGTCCTGTTAGCTCGCTGTGTTCGTCGGCGGACTCAAGACGCAGAGAGGAGTTGACCACCACGACGACGCCGGGGTTCGAGTGCGAGGAACGGTTCCACAAAGCAGGTAAGACAAACACAGAATCCATATAACTAAGTAAACCAGTAAACAACAGGGTGAGAACACGGTGAAGTCTGAAAATGTGGTAAAAATGAGACGAGGGGCTTTTGTTTTATTCCGAATTGCTTTTTTGAAAGCTGTTGGTTGGGTTTAGGGAAGCGTGTGGGTGGGTGGGTCGATCGATAAGATTTTGGTTGGGTTTAGGGAAGGGGGAGGGTGGGTCAGTCCGATTGGATGGTCAGTCAGTCGTTCAGTCAGCCAAAAACGGTCGGCCGACAGCGGCCTCTGGTGGGTTTACGCAAGAACGGCAGGCATGAACGGCACTCACGAGAGACGTTTGAGATCTAAAAAAAAGCGCCCGCAGTGGCCTCTCGTGTACTTGCCAAAGCAAAAAGTGCAAAAAGACGTACCTGACGGAACGTATTCCGTAGCCTCCAGAAACGTACTCGGGACTATGTTCTCAGAATGAGCCTGGGTTGTAAAAAATGGTCTGACTAGATTTAATTATTTATTCTAAGCTAAGCTAAGCCGAAAGTGCCCCCACCAGACCCAGAGATCGGGTGAGCGGATTCAAAAATGGTGAAACTCAACTGTTAATCTAAGGCGAGTTCTTATATGAGCCTCTTTTTTTGAGTGTTCCTTTAACTCAAACCATCTAACGACAACATCTACCATAACTTCTAATAGGTAAAGTTATAGGTCCATAAGGTTTTACTTAATGTGGAGAGTGTGCAATGTTTAACCCAAGCAGTAAAAGATAGACAGATTGTAACCCTTTACACACAAATTATGACAACCCTCCAAGGACTTTATAGATGCAGTTTAGTTTAGTTTAAACTTTATTGTCCATTATGCTTAGCACTAGGCTTGGGACGATAACCGTTTTTAAGATATACCGTGGTTTGGAAAACTCAAGGTTTTAAAACCGCCAAAATGTTCTGCTATACCGTTCCTAAGGTATGTGTAAGATTTTTTTATTTACATTTTTGTAGCTTTTTAGGACAACAGTTTGTCCAGCAGAAAAGATATCCAAAGATGCTGTTGTAAATTGTAAAGGCATCTGTGTTTTTGAAACAAATGAAGACAGCAGAAGTCAATGATTATTTACCCTGACATGCTTACTGTCTCAAAATATTTTAAATGTTTCATAAAATTTATTGTGTTCTAAGGGGAAAAAGTTTTTGTGTTTTAGCCAGACATTAAAAAAGAATATATTTTAGAGCAGTAAACACAATACCACCAAAACGTGGAACTGTGATATTTTTATCCAAGGTTATCATACCGTCAGAATCTTATACCGGCCCATACTGTACCTACTTGGCACAGAAAGGAAATTTGTCTTTGACACTGGTAACCATACAGCAATAATATAACAGCAACACTCATCAAGACAACAACATGAATTCAAAACTTAAAAACCAAATTAGCCCCACACGTATTACTGCAGATCATTCTTAACAACCGCCTCATTCACATCTAACAGTGATCCAATTTAAGACAACAACTGCAGTTGGTATAAATGATTTTTATAAGCATTTCTTTGGGCTCTAGGAATTTTAAACCTGCGTCCTGAAGGTAACATTTCAAATGCTGAGTGAAGGGCATGTGTATTATCTTTAATATATATACTATACTATTTTTAAAATACATATACTTTAAAAAATATATAAACTACCTGTTATCTATGATTATATACTGTCTACCCTTTACCTAACATTTAAACTTTCTGATTTTGACTGTGAATGTATTAACATGCATCTTTTGGAACAACAATTATTGCGAAAGGCGCTATACTAATAAGCTTAAATTGAAAATTTGATTTTATTGGTAGATGTAATAGTAAATTATGTTTACACTCACAGATATAAAGGTATGCGAGCTGTCACTGGGGCGGTATCTTTTCAAAAGGTACACATTTGTACCTGAAGGTTCCATATTAATACCTCAAGGGTACATATTTGTACCTAAAAAGTACAAAAGTGTTTCTCTTAAAATGTTTAGGTACTAATATTTACTTTTGATGTACCAATATGGACCCTTTAAGTACAAATGTGTACATTTTGAAAACGTACCACCCCTAGCTCTCGTACCTTTACTTATAGTAAATATAAAATTACAACCTCCAAATTTGACGTTCTCCCCATGTTGGTGTGGATTTTCTCCTGGTGCTACGGTTTCCCCCACAGACTAAACACATGCTACACTGAAAAAAATTATTCAAAGATGATTGCTTGAATTTACTAAATAGTTTTAAGTTAAGTGGTTGCAAACAATTTAT
>CAIGQQ010033860.1:2115800-2129622 GCA_903798035.1 Danio albolineatus
CACCAACAAAAAAAAAAAAAAAAAAAAAAAAAAAAAAAAAAAAAAAACCAACTTAATATATATATATATATATATATTAAGTTGATTCACACAAAATTTATTGGATGGAAATCCTGCTCTCAATTAAATTTTGTGTGAATGTGAGTGTGTATGGGTGTTTCCCAGTAGCGGGTTGTGGCTGGAAGGGCATCTGCTGCGTAAAACATATGCCATAATAGTTGGTGGTTCATTCCACTGTTGCGAGCCCTGATAAATAAGTGACCAAGCCAAATGAATGAATAAAATTTTAACTTGAGATATCACCAGATGAATGTGTTGAACGTCAATCAAGACAATGATAGTATCTGTTTTAATTGTGGTTTTGTCAGAAAGACCAAATTTACGCTTCAGTACATGAAAAAAGCACGCTTATTTTGACAAAAACCAAGAAAATTTGTGTTGCTCATAGGTTGCTCTTACACTACCAGCCTGAACCAGTATGGAAATCTACGCCGGTGTAAGCAGCATTTATCAGCATGCTTTACAGCCCCCTCTCTCAGGAGCCCTTTATTGTTTCTCAGCCTCCTCGAAGCCAAGGGCAGCCGTGGGTTGTGGTCTGCACAACCTCCACACTCCCACGATAATTCTCAAGCAACCTGCCTACACATTCCAGAAACATCAGCGTCAGTCGTCTTCCACAATCACTGAGCCTTTCTGATGAAGCAAGCACCACATTTCAGAGGAGCGGTCAAGCTAATACATCAACATTTCACCATCCTGAAAGCGGATGTAACATGAACTCCCGATCAGGCTGATACGCTACAGCAGATTCTCTAAAGAGTCTGGTGGCAAAGCACCCGAAAGCCATTATCACAGATAAAGCTAAATAATGCGTAACAATCAATATTTCACGAGCTCGGCTAATGCACCCACTTAAATGTTCCAGTTACAAATGCCATGATGTTTGTTTGTGGATATGAAAGCATATAAGTGTGCATCTCTGCCCTTTAGATGCAGAAAACATAACATTTAAGTGAGTTGTTTAGGGCTTTAGCATTGCAGTGATTTGTTTCCCTGACAACCACTTAAGGAAGGACGACGGCAGGCTTGATTCTGAGCAAATAAACTGGAGCTTTATTGAACATTTGCTGTACTAACATGGTATCGCTTTTTTTCTAACACCTCGTTTGTAGGTGTTAAGGACCTCTCGCATGACTCATGTCCGAGTTTCAACACACGTGACCCTCACATGGAAAGCTTTGCAGATCATAGCAGACAAGTCAAACTGAAAAGATGGTAATCTGATTCACACTAATGTACAGTAACTGAACTGCTAAGATAAACTGCTAACATTTTTTTTTTTGCAAGTAGGCTCATTTTATGTTCCACAGAGTTAAAAAGTGGACTTTTATCATTTTTAAATCCATTCAGATGATCTCTGAGACTGGCGGGAGCACTTTTAGCTTAGCTTAGCATAAACCATTGAATCGGATTAGACCATTAGCATCTTACACATGATTTTTAAACTTTACTCGTTGCCCTTTTAAAAACGAACTATTCTGTTGTTGCATTATGTGCTAAGACCGATGGAAAATTAAAAGTTGCTATTTTGTATCACTGCGCCAACTGTGACCATGGTACGACAGCAAAGTTACTTGATTATTATGGTGAAAAGACAGCATAGTTACTAGCCATATCGACCTGGAAAATAGAAACTTTTCATTTTCAGTCAGTCTTATTATATAATGTAACTACAGAAGAGTCAAGTTTTACATAGAAAAATTTGCTTTTTTACAAGATGCTAATGGTCTAATCCAATTCAATGACTTATGCTAAGCTAAGCTAAGCTGAAAGTGCTTTCGCCAGACCCAGAGATTGGCTGAATGGATGCAAAAATGGTAACTATGGGGAGCCTATTCTTCCAAAGAAGTGTAGTGTAGTTTGTGTGTTAAGCATCAAATATAAATATCTTGCATTTTTTGCAGACTCTTGAACACCTTCTGTTGGCTATTATGTTCAAGCGTTCAACAGATGTGACTGTAATTGGCTCTAATGATCACCGATTTTACAGTACAACTGACACATTTGAAAGCTACGTCTATCAGAGGATCCGACAGCAGACTGACATGGCGTTCGGACGCTGACAGACACGACTTTCATATGCTCAGATGCTCAAGGACTTTTCTGTACCTTCAAAGCAGGTTTGTGAGCGTCTACATTTTAAAACAAGCTTGAATTATAAAAAAAAACATGCATTTGCTCATGTTTTACCTCTGATTTATTGTCAGAATCAGAATGGGTCACTGACAGATGAATATTGCTCATCGCTCAGTAGTTTCATATCTGTAAATTAGCAGTTTTACCTATTTATCCCTTTTTATTTATGCTCTTGAATTGCATTATGTGATCTTGACCTTTCTTCCAACAACTTTTAATCTTGAAAAATTCAAAACAGTGACTGTTATGAACATTTTTAATAGTTTAAAGTGATATATTTTCTGGGTTGGTGTTCGGCCAGTACACGTTCTGTTATTTTACAGACTTATTTCTCCATATATGTTATTTATTATACACTATTTTAAACAACTAAAATGTCAATAAAAGTCACTGCAGAGTTGAGTCACTGCATTCATAGCAAAATGAATGCTTACACAGACAAGTTATCAATTAATTTCAAGACTTATTCTTGTAATATGGCTTTAAAACTAATTCGACAGGATTAGTTTTGAAGCCATAAAAGTATAAAATAAACGTAAAATGGCATGGTTGTTATTTTTTATCTCAGAATTTCTTTCTTTAACACTTGGGTTTTGTTTATGTGACACATTCATGAAGCATGGCAATAAAACATTGCCACAGTCATGATTATGTTTTGAAGAAAATCGAATGTGCGTTTTACTGCCACACACTGTACATTTCACATGCAAGAAGTAACTTAATGTCATTTTTTGCAAAAATGTTGCCTCAGGCATGTATTTTTCATGAGCCTGGGTTGATATTCCACGGAATAAGCCACCAAAAACATAAAAGAAATGGAAATAATGACAATGTGTTTGTCTTTTTTAGTCACAGGTGCCATTTCACAGATAGACGGAGCCTGGCTTTTCTAACATTTCTGCAGATTGACACAATAGCGCAGTGCTGATTGCCTCAAGGCAAGGTAAAACAGCTAAATAATTCCATTGTCATGAGGACAAAAAATACATTTGATAATCAAAAATAATAATAATGCACACCATTACAAAACCTCAGTGGCTGGAATACTCTGTGCAACCACAACTGGAAATGTGCGCCTATTATACTATATTGTATGCTCACTCCAACACCTCCCACGTAATCATGCAAATTGTCCAGTAATCTTTGGCCATGCTTCAAAAAACAAGTCAAAGTTGAAACATCTGAACCTCTCAGTGCTTGGCCGCGCACACAGCATGGTACGGGGATTTGGAAAACCTGCTGCTTTACAAGGCGATATCAAAAGAAACAATGCGAAAAGGCCTTTCAAATGGTAAGAAAATAAATCTCTGCTGATGACTCACCAGAATGCGTCCTGGAAGATCTATGAGGCCGAGGAGACGTGCCTGCTGACCCAGACTGAGTAATCACTGAGAAACCTTCACTCTCAACCTCTCTGAAGCCTGGAACATAAGAGAATAAAGGCTGTTAAACAGATTTTCAACTATGCATGCTACATTAAATAGGGATGCAGTTATAGCGATACTGGTACACTGTAAAAAATAGAGGGTTCTACACAAGTACTGAAATATCATCCTCTAGTAAAAGTACCATTACTTGCCCCAAAATGTAGAGCAAGAAGAGGATGCAAAGGGTTTGTTTCTTCTGTTCAGAAAGTATTTGGAAGAAAACCAAAACACAATGGATGGTTACATGTTTCAAATGGTTACAATGTTTCAAAACAATGGTTACATGTTTTAAACCAAATCAAATCAAATCACTTTTATTGTCACATCATCAGCAGCACGTGTACTATAATGAGTGAAAAGCGCTGGCTCCAGACACTGCAAAATATAGAAAGTGCAAATACAGACAGTGCAAATTACACACAGTGCAAATACAACATACAACAACATACTAACAAAAAGAAACAAAACAATGTACAATTGGCAATTCAAAGTCAATGGTTACATGTTTCAATGGTTACATATCGTCTTTTGGGATTTAAAATGTGGGAAAGGTTTGAATTTATTCATGATAATTTGCATTTGTATATTATTATTATTAGTAGTAGTAGTAGTATTGATTATATGCATATTTATATTTGTTTTAATAAAAACAAGCTTACATTTGTCCACCTGTCAGGTTTCGGTTCATTTGGGGTATAGGAATAGGACTTCTGCTTGGATATAACTCTTTCGACCACACTTCTTTATTATTGTTCATTTATTCGTTTTCTGGAAATTACAACTGAATTTAGAAACAGTTTAGAAAAAAATAATTGGACTTAAATTAAATAAAAAATGCAGGCTAATAGATGTCTTCAGTGTAGTGCGTACAACTTATCCAGAAAAGACAGAAAGAAAAAGTAAAGAGGCTGAATGGAGGAGGCTTGTTCTTTATCCTTGCACTGCAGATGGTGTGTTTAACTGTTTTCTCACTAATGATGTGTTCAGTTTTTCCACGTAAAAGTTTTGCCATGTAAATAGCAAACGCAAACAAAGCCTGAGATCCACCCCCCCCCCAAAAAATTAAATAAATAAATAAATATATAAAGGGGCGGGGAAACAGTAATACTGTAATAATATGTACAAAGTCAAAATTTAAACATATCTGATACAGTCTTAACCAAAATTGTACAGTTCTTTTTTACTGGCACCAGGTATATTGGCTGTGGTGTATTCCAAACTAATAATGTCCGATAGATAGAGCCTCCAGGATAACTCAGTTGGAGCAGATGAATCCAGCCATATTTTCAGGATTGTTTTTTGCAGCAGTCAGAACAACTGACAGAATCCTTCTTTGGTTGATGGATGAGGAGAGTGGCAGATGACTCTTAAAGGGAATGGGAGATGAGACTCTGATTGGTTTATGTTCAAAACACACCCAGAACTCATTAAGAGAATAAGCACAACCCTGTTAGACCATGTGCAGTGGCGCAAATCATATTTTTCTATCCTTAAAATAGTGGAAACAGTGGATTCAGACATGCCCTTAATGCTTTGCATCATGCACTTTAGACTTTGCGCTTAGATCAATAAAATAGAGCCCATAAAGGGTGAGTAAACAACACCATCTCTTTAATTCCAAATAAAATATTAACAAAAGCTTTTTAAAAAAATGGCTTTACAGTATGAGAACAAGACCACAATAAGAAAATGGTGAGTCAGATTTATCTGTGGCTGAATAACATCTTTAAAATTATTACATAAAACAAGGTGCAAAGTTGAACTCACAGCATCCACTCCCGCACACACCTACAGTACTTATGATCTGCTGCTAAAAACAAACCTTGGCACTTATGAAGTGGGTCAACAAATCAAGAGAAACATTCCAAGCACTTAAATTTCTTTCAAAGTGCTTGAGATTGTTTGTGATGCGACTTAACAAGTAAGATCACGGATATTGATTGAGGCTGACTAAAGAAAAGGTCAAGCGCAGGGCCGTGCGGTGAGCCAATCATGAGCTGATCCAGCATCTGAGCTCCGCGGGATGGCATCCTTTCAGCACGCAGCTCTGACTCACACGTTTGTTTGGCTGTAAATTAAACGTGCTTTATTTCTCACTGTTCCTCTTCAGGCGGGGACATATTGTGTCCTCCTACCTCCAACGAGAGCCTGTTGAACTGAGGATAGCACATCTCTGGGCTCCAGCTGAGAAAGCGTGAGCTGTGTTGCTGGAAGAATGAAAAGGGGATTTGCGAGACTGTAGGGATTAACGTGGTCTAGGATGGTTAGTGTTGATTTAGCTCTGGTTAAATGCTACAGGGCTCAACATATATGAGTACACCCCTCACAAATCTCTTATTTAAATTAATATTTACTTTAGAATCAGAATCAGAATCATTTTTATTGCCAAGTGTGCTTCACACACAAGGAATTTGCTTTGGCTACAGAAGCTTCCAGTGTACATAAAGTGACAAATGACAACACAGAATAAATATGAAAAAAAAAAGACGTTAAACAAAGATGCAGTCAGTCCAAAAAGATCTGGATGTTGAAATGTATGTACAGATTTGTTATAAATATACAGGTTATAAGGTGCTGTGTAGAAATGCGTAAGGAGAAGTATTGCTTTGTATATTGTTATAAGGTGCTGTGTACAAGTGCATATGAGATAGTACTGCACGTTTATTGCACAATAGGAGAAATATTAACTGTTCATGAGGTAGATGGCCTGAGGAAAGAAACTTTTCCTGTGTCTGGCTGTTTTTGTGCTCGGTGCTCTGTAGCGCCGACCAGACAGTGACAGTTCAAACAGGAAGTGTGCTGGGTGCGAGGCGTCCAGGGTGATTTTGCGAGCCCTTTTACTCAATCTGGATAAGTACAGTTCTTGAAGTGTAGGAAGGGTAGTGCCAGTTATTCGTAAGGAAGCTTTACAATATTATATTTGTGCATATACGTCAGATTAGTCAGTACTGAAGCTAAATCTTGAGCTAATCTAAGGCCCTTGATGCCCAATTTTCATTTGTTGCCTATATCTGATTTGTTTGCCTGTCTGTTGACACGTTGTTTTAATTCTATGCCATACAATTTACGACGTCGCACATGCGTAAAGGCTGGTTCTAGCATCTGCGCCACACTAGCCACAATGGAAGGAATTGTCTTACTTTTAGTTCTGTGAAATATGCGAAGTTCACCCAACTTCAAAATGATGCGGAGGCGGAGGAAGTGGAAAACGACTGTCATCGCAGCTTGCGCCTATGGTTTATATATGGTGTCCTCCACTGCCTAATCTCCCCACAGGGCAAGAAGCCAGGTAACTTCTGCCGTCAAACATTGACTACTTTCTTCCTCCATGTTTCCTCTGTGGTTGTTGTTGTTGTTGTTTACCACGTCGGCGTCCCATTAACGTTATTAAACCGTGGAGAAGTACCACATTGTCGCAAGTTAAATGACATACAAAACGGAATGCCTCAATATATACGATCTCCCTGATCTCTCTGAGCCCCGGGCTCGAGGATCTTATGAGCTCAGGGCTCTCTCCCGGGACAGCATGCCAAACCAGTTCACACCAAAAGTGTGAACTCTTGAAAGTGTACTTTATTGGGTTTAAGTGCTGGCCAATTTAGCACATTTATTTAGACACCAGGGGTCTCATTTAGAATCATAGCGTACACACAAAACGGGTAGAAATCTGCATATGCCATTTCTCATGCAAAAGTTGTGTCTATAAAAAAACAAAGTTGACAAGAGAATGCGTACAAATGTAAGTAAATATATGACATTCTGTATATTGAACCACTATAAATAATTATTATCCATAATTATTAATAGAGGGTGCCACGGTGGCGTAGTGAGTAGCACGTTCGCCTCACAGCAAGAAGGTCGCTGGTTCGAGCCTCGGCTGGGTCAGTTGGCATTTCTGTGTGGAGTTTGCATGTCCTCCCCGTGGTTGCGTGGGTTTCCTCCGGGTGCTCCGGTTTCCCCCACAAGTCCAAAGATATGCATTACAGGTGAATTGGGTAAGCTAAATTGTCCGTAGTGTTTGTGTGTGAATGAGAATGTATGGATGTTTCCCAGAGATGGGTTGTGGCTGGAAGGGCATCCGCTGCGTAAAACAAATACTGGATTAGTTGGCGGTTCATTCTGCTGTGGCGACCCCGGATTAATAAAGGGACTAAGCCGACAAGAAAATGAATGGATTATTAATAGATAAATTAAAATAGATTCTTGTGTACATTCACTATTATTATTATTTTTAACATTAAAATTTTTATAAATCAGACCCCTGATGTTAAAGAAAAGCACATGAAACACATGTAAGTAAAAAACTGAGTTATATTTGAACACACCACTGCACTGACAAAAAAGCCGTACCAATAACTTACAACTACAAAGAAACACACAAGGAACAGCAAGTTTCACGTTAAATTAATGATGTGTTTTTCAAGCAGAAAGACTGCAACTGTATTTTCTTTTCAACTGAGCTTATATAAGCTTTGTTTTTATGAGCAGCTTCAAAAAAAAGCATTATCATAGTGTGGAACGCTCAACATTCCTGACATTCTGAAAATACAATCCCAAGAAACTCCAAGATTCTGATCACATTCCGGATTTCTGATCACATGGTGGGCTCTGATGGGGGTCTGTGGCCTGAGATGCTATAGTTGAGTTGGTCTGCAAGTTTTTCTAAGTCCTCTGTGACTCTTAATTGCAGTGCTGTCACTCCAGTTTGTTTCCAAACAGCATAATAAGGGGTCATTACGAGACCAGAGTGGAAAATAATGGACGGGTCATTAAAGCCTGGGGGAAACGATATCTCTTCACAGAGAGGGGGACAGGTTGTCTGACGGCCTAAGGACATTACCAAAACGAGCTAGAATGTGTGTGCCCAAGGATATGTTTACACAGACAGTATTAGGACAATAAATTGCAATGTCATCACACACACACACACACACACACACACAACAGAGTTGAGGATCCAAATACAGTTTATTAAGAAAATCATCAGGCAGGCAAAAGGTCAAAACAGGGACAGACAGGAACATGCCGATAATCCAAAAGCGTAGTCAAAGTACAGGCGAATGGTCAGGACAGGTGGCAAAACAACATAAACGATAAACAAAGCAAGGGTCAAAACCACTTCTAGACAAAGCATGAAACACGCTCGCGTGCAAGTGAGGTGTCTTTATAGTCCTAGTAATCAGACCATCATGAGCTTCCATCTGTGCGTGTGTAATCAGGGGGAATCAGGAACGGGTGTGTGAGTGCAAATATTTCTGGGAGTTGTATATCATAAAGTGGCAGATGTGTAGTTCTCCAGTGATCAGCACAGGCTGATGATCGTGACACAAGGACACAGACACACACACATAATACAGTAATTGCGAATCTTTTAGATCATAAATGACCATGCTTTCACATATACATACACGCTGTAAATAATTCATCCTAAATATATAAAATATAATTTATTATAGTCATTAATTCATTCATTCATTTTCCTTTGACTTTATCCATTTATTCATCAGGGGTCATCACAGCGTAATGAACCACCAACTTCCAGCATATTTGTTACACAACGTTCCAGCTGCAACCCAGTACTGGGAAACACCTATACACTCTTACATGCACACACATACATTATGGCCAATTTAGTTTATTCAATTCACTGTAGGGAAAACCGGAGCACCTGGAGGAAACCCACACGAACAAGGGGAGAACATGCAAACTCCACACAGAAATGCCAACTGACCCAGCCGGAACTCGAACCAGCTACTTTCTTGCTCTTCTATATTCATTTTTAACAAAATAAATCGTATTGTACTGTTTTGTATTGTATCAATGTTTTTATCTGTTTATCGCCAGTTTTACCAACGCTATCTCACGGCAATTCGTAACTTTTTATTTAGTGGCTAATTTGTATGAATTCGTACGATCTAGTTCATACAATTTAGTACAATTTGCTCATCAACCAATGACAGTTGGGTTTAGGGGTGGGGTTGGGTGCCACGCCTCCTTTTTTAAATCGTACAATTTCATACGACTGAACTCGTACGAATTAGCCATTAAACTGGCAAAACGTAAAATGCTTACGTTTTCTCGTGAGGTTATACAGTATATTATATTACTGTATATTATAAATGTATGTATAATATATATATTTCAAAGAGTTTTATAACTATTTTTTAACTATTTTTAATTATTTGGTATTTTGAATTTACATACACACACTAGGGACATCAGACTTATTTTACATCTTGTAAAAAAGGGCATAATAGCTCCCCTTTAAATGTAAATCTAATGCTACAGTACATGTACATATAGTGAAGGATGAACAATAGTGCACGTTTCTAAAAGTGGTACACTATATATGAAATAAAGAGAAAAAAAAACATAATTGAGGAAAGCGATTTGCATTACCCTGGAGAACCTTTCCAGGTATGCATACAGTTGCAAGCCAGGGTCTAATCCCCCGTCAAACAATTCATCAGTCAGCAGCATTCACAAACCAGTCAATCATCCAATCAAAAGGCCTGATTGTGCTAGTGACCCGCCATGACTGCTCCTATCCGTCAAATCAATCTCCGGTCAATCACAGAGTTGGCATGGCAAATTAAACTCCAGCAGCTGGGGAGACAGTCTTAATCTCATAATCACACAACACATCTGTGTGCATGTGTGTGTGTGTGTGTGGCCGAACCGCTCTGCTCCAATTTACGCAGCTATGCCAACACACGCTCTCAATCTACAGCAGCTCACTGAGGAATACATTAGAGAGGCAGAGGTCAGGCAAACACAGTGTTAATCAGATAAGCTGCCCTGCCACTAAGCTAACTAAACAACCAGGAACTCTAGCAGCTCTTGGTTCCTCAAGGCTCTTCCTCTGTGGAGAACATAAGCTTGTCTCAACACCTGGTGAGGTGCCAGTCTTCGCGTTTTAAAGGAACACTCCATTTGTTTCGGAAATGAACTCCCCCTATGTTGAATAGCTGAGTTGCAGCATTTTTTAATCTATTCACTGGTTTGTTTCATTCTTTCATTCATTTTCCTTTGGTTTGATCCTTAATTATTAGGGGTTGCCACAGCGAAATGAACCACCAACTATTCTGGCATATGTTTCATGCATAAAGGCCCTTCCAGCTGCAACCCAGCACTTGGAAATACCCATACACTCTCATTCGCACACACTCGTACACTAAGGCTAATTTACTTCATACAATTCACCTATAGCTCATGTCTTGTTGTGCCTTCAGGAACAGGGTTGGGAAACCCTGACTTAAATGACTCAAAAAGATACACATTCTCTAACAGATTGTGAAATCAAATGATGCAATGCTTTAAAAGCAAAACAAGCTTGACCAAAGAAGTTTTTCTAAGTGTTCTGGCAGGAATGCATTTAGCTTAGCTTAGCATCATTAAATCGGATTAGACCGTTAGCATCAAAAAATAACCAAATAGTTTTGAGAATTTTTCTAATTAAAGCTCGACTCTTCTGATGAACACTCATTCATTCATTTTCCTTCAGCTTAGTCTTTATTTCAGAGGTCGCCACAGCAGAATTAACCAACAACTATACACTACTGACAATTTAGTTTATTTAATTCACTTATAGCTTGTCTTTAGATTGTGGGGGCAACCAGAACCAGGAGGAAACCCATACGAACATAGGGAGAACATGCAAACTCCACACAGAAATGCCAACTAGCCCAGCTGAGACTCAAATCAGCGACCTTCTTGCTGTGCGGCAACAGTGCTAACCACTAAGCCACAATGCTGGTTAGTTTATTTGTTTATTTATTTCACAATAAGGAACAGAGTACCTTTAATCAATGTTCCCAAAGAACATAAATGTACCCAAATTAGCCCAAAGACTAGATGTTTAAGTCCACACCAACAAAAATACAAATTCAAACTAATAACAATACTTAAATGAACGACAGAAAACAACCACAACAACTACATCAAAAAGCCTAGTGTTCATGATGTTGATTACTAAGAAGCCATTTCTTAAAGTTAAATCAGTGTTTCCCAACACTGATATTCTGGATGTCCCCCCTATCTGAGCCATTCAATTCAGGTTTTAAAGTCTCTTCTAATGTTCTGATGATTTGATTCAGGTGTGTTTGATTAGTGAGAGGTTGAAAATGTGTCCTGTTGGTGTACCTTCAGAAACAGGGTTGGGAAACACTGACTTAAATGACTAAAAACATACACATTCTCTAACAGATTGTGGAATCAAATGATGCAATGCTTTTAAAAATCAAATGATGTGATGCTTTAAAAAACAACTTGACCAAAGAAGTTTTCGAAATGATCTGGCAGGAATGTGTTTAGCTTAGCTTAGCATAAATCACTGAATCAGATTAGACCGTTAGTATCAAAAAACGTGCAAAGAATTTTGATACATTTTCTATTTAAAGCTCGACTCTTCTGTAGTTACATAACATACTAAGATGAACATTCATTTGTTCCTTTTCCTTCAGCTTAATCTCTATTTCAGAGGTCACCAAAGCAAAATGAACCGCCAACTATTCTAGCATATGTTTTATACAGCGGACGCCCTTCCAGCCGCAACTCAGTAGTGGGAAACATCCATACACACTCATTCGCACTCATACACTACGGACAATTTAGTTGTGCATGTCTTTGGACTGGGAAACCAGAGCACCTGGAGGAAACTCACAGGGAGAACATGCAACCACCACACAGACCTTCTTGCTGTGAAGCGACAGTGCTAACCAGAACACTTGAACAGAAAATTAAAAGTTGTCATCTTCTTGGTTAATATGACAAGGAACTTTCATAATAATCAAGATACTTTGCTGCTATACACATCTTTAGTACTTGAAATCACAATAAAAAATAAATAAAACGTAATGACTGAAATATTTAGGTAAATAATTTGTGTGTATGTTTGGTTTAAAATCGATTGACTTTATTTTTATTAATATTGCATAACACATGACAATATTATTATGCTGTAAAATAACCATTTTTATTTGAATATACTTTATTCCTGTGAGGCAAAGCTGAATTCTCAGTGTCATTACTGCAGTCACGGTCACGTGATCTAGTAAATAATATGCACGCCACATATTTCGTATGCATATGTTAACATAAACAATACCCGAGGTGGCAAATATGTCCCAGTGGTGTCAATTCACAAGGTAACAAGAGAAAAAACTGCATAAACAGATACAGGCACGGTGGATGCCTACATTTATAAGGATAATTATATTTGGGTTATTACTCTTGGTTAGAGGTGTTGGGGTGAAAACAGCTTTTGCCTAGATTTGTATGAATAAACAGATGTGTTACAACTTATATTTTATAATATGCATGTGTTGATCACTTGTTTATGGATAGATACACATTAAAAGGATATACTGTATGTGTGCAATTGTGTACAATTATACAAATAATTAAAGTATATATTTGGACTTTAGAATGTAATGTAAAATGTAATTAAAAATCATTAAATACATTAAAAAAACATAATCCTTGCAATTTATTAATAAACAAAATATTCCTTCTAACTTTTAAATCAGGAAAAAAGTATATCATGTACTGGAGATACAAATAAAGCCTATAAAAATATTAAAATAAAATGGACTGATGTCATATTTCTGGACCAAAAATAAATAGATACTTTAGATACTTTTTTGACCCACCTGTACTCTACATATTTGTCTCTTAGGTCTTGTTTTGTATTTCCAGTTTGTTATTTTGGTCCCACTTTATAATGAGTGTCGTTTATACCTGTGAACTTACATGGTAATTAGATGTGTAAGTAGTATGTAACTACAGTGTATGCACACACTGGTACATAGTATTTACTTGTGTAATACTGGTGTAACTATACTCATGTAACAACTCACTGTATAGTATTTGTAAGTACAAATGTGTAACAGGACATTGGTAACAACACTAGGAAAGTACACATCTGTAACAAGAATTATGTAAGTGCAAATATGTACTTGCAGATGTTTTCCCACTTCCACACCTGTTTGCAGATCATGTACTTGTGAACCTAATGGCAGACCTAATGCTGCATTAGAAGGTTTCACCTTGTGATACCAGTGTACTTATCCACAGGAACTGTCCACTCAATATAAAGTGTAAAATGGTCACAAATTACTGTGTAACTTGTGGAAATATCGGTAACACTTTCTTTTACGACCCGCAAAGTACCGCGTAAGTACAGTGAAATAACGGTGTAC
>CAIGQQ010033860.1:2130022-2142700 GCA_903798035.1 Danio albolineatus
GTACACCGTTATTTCACTGTACTTACGCGGTACTTTGCGGGTCGTAACAGAAAGCGTTACCGAAATATCTTCTAATACCGAAACACTTTAATAACAGTGTACAGTAGTTACATGGTAACTCCACAGGAATGGTCCACAATATAAAGTGTAAAATAAATAGGTAAATAGGTTTGGGCTTTTAAAAAGCTGTCAATCAAAATGTACTTGTCAGGCTCGGCTGAATTCTGTCAGGCTAGGGCCTAACTTTTATGGCCCGATTACAGCTCTATAACAGATTTACACAATATTTACTACATAAACATGAATGTTAACATGTGTGAGGAAATGATTACATATCATGGTTTGAACACGCCTGAAGTTTCACTGAATTAGCCCCTGCTATTTTCAGCTGTGATGAGAGGAAATTGCCTGAAATTAACCAAAAAATACACAAAGAAAGAAAAAGAAAGGCATGCACGCTCCGGTGAATAATGCTAAACAACAAACGACAGCCCGAGCCTTCAAGTAGAACAATGCCATCATTAGATAACGGGCTGTTCTCTTTTTAGGACCGACCCTCGGGTTAATGAACGTATCTGAATCGCTTTATGCACCATTACATGGCTTTATCTTCCCACGGCGCTAAAGCGATTCGCGGCAAAACTCAATGAAGAGATGTGCCGAAATAGCAGTCAGCACCAGCCCTGAAATGCCTGTCATGACTATATCCCGCAGGGCATGAAAAATACTCAACAACTCGCAAGTGCAAAGGGTACAACTGAGCTGAAGGCTGAGCAGCAGCTTTCTGACAGACCCCTGCGCACTTATTATGAAACACTGTCACTGGTGAAAGTGTATGTTTGAAGGGGAATGAACACGAGCCGTCCCCCGTCTTTTGAAATAACATCACAGGTGAAGGTGACTATGCCCTGTGTGAAACCGGAATCGTATGTAGAATACAAATATTCAGTAATTACAAATACATTTTAATGCAGTTTTACATGGCCCACAGGACCTGTTTTGATTATAGAAATATGAAAAAATAGGGTGGCACTGTGACTCAATGGTTAGCACTGCCACCTCACAGGAGGAAGGTCGCTGGTTCAAGTCCCAGCTGGGTCAGTTGGCATTTCTGTGTGGAGTTTGCATGTTCTCCCCATGTTTTTGTGTGTTTCCACCAGCTTCTCCAGTTTCCCCCACAGTCTAAAGACATGCGCTACAGGTGAATGGGGTTAATGCACACAGACTTTTGATTTCAGTCAGCCAGGCCCAGGGCTTCCGGTTAATTGTCATCGCATACAAAATCGCAGCATTTAAGATCTGATTGCTTTAAAACCCAGCGATCTTCACTACCTGGCTGAGATACAATATAAAGTGAGTGTCAGACCAAACAAGAAGCATTGCATAAAATCAAATTTTTCCACCATGTCTTTAAAATATGGAAATTAATTTTACTCCAAGGGCGCCACGGTGGCCTAGTGGTTAGCACGTTCGCCTCACAGCAAGAAGGTCGCTGGTTCGATCCCTGGCTGGGCCAGTTGGCATTTCTGTGTGGAGTTTGCATGTTCTCCCCGTGGTTGCGTGGGTTTCCTCCGGGTGCTCCGGTTTCCCCCACAGTCCAAAGACATGCGGTACAGGTAAATTGGGTAAGCTAAATTGTCCGTAGTGTATGTGTGTGAATGACAATGTATGGATGTGTTTCCCAGATATGGGTTGTGGCTGGAAGGGCATCCGCTGCGTAAAACTAATGCTGGATAAGTTGGCGGTTCATTCCGCTGTGGCGACCCCGGATTAATAAAGGGACTAAGCCGAAAAGAAAATGAATGAATGAATGAATTTTACTCCAGTATTTTCAATGGAATTTCTGCGTAATGATGGCATGTTAAAATGGTCTTTCATCTCTTTATACCAGAGATGCCAAAAGTAGGGCGTGCGGGCCAAAGTTGGCCCATTGTAACTTTTGATTTGGCCCGCCATCCCAACTTAGAGAATAGAGTTCTGAATGAGATTTTCACCATGATGTCCAATTTGTATTACAGCAAGCCGTCTTGGTTACATTCCTACAATGTTATTGACTGATGTGATGTGAATTAACGAGCAGTTGAACAAGTGACCTAATAAACCGACTAACGAGTGTACATACCAACCCAGACTCATTCTGAAAATGTACCGCTATATACGTTTATGGAGAGCACCGAACACGTCCCAGGAGGTACGTTTTCCCGATGTTACCAGTTTGTTCAGTAGCTTGCCATATATGTCGGCGGACTTGAGACACAGAGAGGACAACGGGGTTCGAGTCCGGTGAAGAACGATTCCAGAAAGCAGGAACAGAAGCCAAAAAATAAAGTGAACACGTAGATAACAGGGTAAGAATGTGGTAAAATCAGGCGAGGGCTTTTCTTTTTGCTGGATTGCTTTTTAAAAATGTCGGTTTGGCTTAGGGAAGTGGGTGGGGGCTGGTCAATCGGTGCTTTTGAAAAGACTATTGGTTGGGTTTCGTGAAGGAGGAGGGTGGGTCAGTCGCTCAGTCAGTCAGTCTGTCAGTCTGTCAGTCAGTCAGTAGCAACCTCTGGTGGATTTACCTGAGAACAGCAGGCACGAATGGCACTCGTGAGAGAAATTTGAGACGTACACATCGGCCTCTGGTGAATTCGTGAAAACAAATACTGCAAAAAATGTACCTCTTGGGATATATTTGGCACTCTCCAGAAATGTATATAGCAGTACGTTTTCAGAATGAGCCTGGGTTGGTAAAAAAATGCTGGGTTGAAATCAATTTATGAAGGCACAACATGAAGGAATTAAGTTTACTTAGTATTTTTTTACAAATTTAAGTGGATTGGACATAAAACAATTAAAGAATTGTGTTGTTTCAGCTCATTTTATATAAGTAAATTGAACAAACAGCAAAAAATATCTTCTGAGTCTATGTAAATGTGTCAGTGTTCTTTTCCTCCAGTCATAATGCAAAACAAACTTTGTTCAGAGTGGTAAAACGAACCAAAACACATCAGAATGTTCCGCGCAAACGTTCGTAATGAAACCAAATTGGCAGCTCTCAGCTTGCACACTCCATCTATCAAGCCTCTCGCTCTGAGTTACAGTGATGAATGTTTGTTTCTCTGACTATCCCAAGCCAAACGCGAGCATCTCCAGTCTGCTCAATTCATTGTCAGCACTTTAGTCCCCATCCGGCAGGAATCATAATTGACTCTCTTCCACTTTCTTTGCCTCTCCTCTCTCTCCCAGCCACTTTCGCGATCTCCTACACCTCCAGAGCGCAATTCCATCAGGTCCCAATGGCGAAATCAGATCAGCGCCCAATAGCCATTAGCTACTCTATTTAAAGAGATCTATGCAGTTGTGAAGGCTGCTTAGAGTTAATTACGCTGCCTGTCTGTGTTTAGCCTGTGGCCATACTGCACTCCGATGGGAAGATTATTGAGTTTTATCGTTCTTTTAATGGAGAAACCCCCCTCACCTCGCGTCCATTCAGACCATACACAGGGCTGTAAACCCCTTCCAATTCCTTAACGCCGCATGACCGGCTTCTGCCCCGAACCGATAAGGAGCTGCAACAAAAGACATTGATTTGGCCCATAAGGATTTAAAAAACCAAAAGGCACCATCGTCTATCCGGAGTCGATGGCGTTTTATGACACAGTGCTAAAACTCAAACGGCTGCATATAGTGCTGGGAGGTTGAGTAAAGTTCACAAGGCATAAAATGGTCAGTGTGACAGCTGAGGTGTGTCTGAGGCCATGTTATTCCGCATTATAATACCCACACAACAAATAACTCAGGTAACTGACACCCAGGTCGCTTTATTGACTGTTCCTCGGCTTGAAATGAAAGGAAATCTGTTGGACAAGGGACTTGCAAACGAATCCGACTCTGACGCCGAAAATCCCACGAGTAGTAAAAGCTCACTAAAGTAGCAGGAGCATCTAAATCCCTGGAGGTAGATACTAAAATCCTCCATATTTCAGCAACCAGACAGACGGCTTCAAAAGGAAAACACACAAACATACAGAACAGACCCAAAATACAAATTTCCCTTCCATCTGAAACACCTCCAGCACTGCTCACACGGGGATAGGCAGAATGTAAACTGAAATGAAGTGGCAAATGAATGGCAAACACACGCACACACCAGCACATAGAAGACTAAAGAGGTTGACTTGACTGTATGAGGGTATTTATGATGTCATTAAAATGGCCCTATAGACAGTCTGATTGAAACTGATAGAAAAAACAGAGCGATGTATGAGTTTATCATTGAAAGACAGTAAGGTAAGACACAATATATATATATTTTTTACACTGTTTTACGTTAAAATGAATTTTAATTTTAGAATTAAAAATATGGCACCATTTAGATGGACGTTCATGAACTGTTATACATCACAGCCCTATTAAGTTATTTGAACTTATGTCTTCCCTTTAATTCCAATTTTCAGAAAAGGTTTTGGAATTTAAACTTAACCCAGCAGACGTCAACATGACATCAGATTGACATTGTATCCCAAGGCCGTGGGATGTTGCATTTTAGGTGAAAATGAAAATAATGTTTCAGAAACCAACGTTAGACCAACGTCAATGTCCAACGTTGGACAGACTTGGACACTTGGATTTTGGTCACTTTCCAACGCAGCCTAAAATCAACCAAATATCAATGTCTAATGATGTTACAGCTGGACGTTGTGTGGACGTTAGCACTTTGATGTCTATCAGACGTTGGATTTTGGTTGCCATAACTGACGAATAAATGCCAGTATTTGACATCAGTATGACATTGGTTTAAGATGTTGGCTTGACTTTGGATTTTGGTCACTTTCCAACTCAACCTAATATCAACAACTAATGATGTTACAGCTTGATGTTGTGTGGACTTTACCACTATGACATCTATCAGACGTTGCATTTTGGTTGCCATACCTGATGAATAAATGTCACTATTTGACATCAATATGACGTTGGTTTAAGACAGGGATGTCCAAGCTCTGTCCTGGAGGGCCAGTGTCCTGCAAAGTTTAGTTTCAACCCCAATCAGACACACCTGGGCAAGCTAATCAAGCACTTACTAGGCTTTCTAGAAACATCTTTGCAGGTGTCTTGAGGCGAGTTGAAACTAAAATCTGCAGGACACCGGCCCTCCAGGACCGAGTTTGGGCACCCCTGGTTTAAGATGTTGACATGATGTTGGATTTTGGTCACTTTCCAACGCAACCTAAAATAAACCAAATATCAATGTCTAATGATGTTACAGCTGGATGTTGTGTGGACGTTAGCACTATGACGTCTTTAAGACGTTGGATTTTGGCTGCCATACCAGACAAATACTGTAAATGACAGTACTTGACATCAATATGATGTTGGTTTAAGATTTTGGCTTGGCGTTGGATTTTGGTCACTTTCCAACACAACCTAAAATAAACCAAATATCAACATCTAATGATGTTTCGGCTTGATGTTGTGTGGACGTTACCACTATGACGTCTATCAGACAATAGATAATGGTTGCCATACCTGACGAATAAATGTCAGTATTTGACATCACTATGACGTTGGTTAAGGATGTTGGCTTGGCGTTCTATTTTGGTCACTTTCCAACGCAACCTAAAATCAACCAAATATCAACCAAATATCAACGTCTAATGATGTTACAGCTTGATGTTGCGTGGACGTTACCACTATGATGTCTATAAGACGTTAGATTTTAGTTGCCATACTAGATGAATAAATGTCAGTATTTGACATCAATATGATGTTGGCTTAAGATTTTGGCTTGGCGTTGGATTTTGGTCACTTTTCAACGCAACCTAAAATCAACCAAATATCAACATCTAATGATGTTACAGCTTGATGTTGTGTGGACTTTACCACTATGACATCTATAAGACAATGGATTATGGTTGCCATCAAAATAACGTTGTCCTTGGCTAGACTGGCTAAATTTGATCACCCGACATCACAACCTAAATCCAACGTAATATTAACATCTTATGACATTGTGTGCCTGCTGGGAAGTTTCAACAATTACAGATCTTTAACCATCCATTGTCTTTAATATCATGTGCTGAAACAAAGGTTATTCTCAAGTTAAATCAATACGTTTCATTTGGATAACTCATGTTTTTATAGCAGCAGGAGTCTAACCACATAAAAATGTCACATTTAATGAAATTAATACCACCCCACAGTGTTCAAGACATGATTATAGCTTTACTACACATGGGTTGCAGCAAGTAGGTTCCAAATCATGGCACTGGTAGACCAGAAATCCAAATTCTAACCAGTACCAAAATTAATTCAGTTTCTATGTATTGATAAAAAAACAAATAAACCTGACTCATCCTATTTTACCCAATATTTGTATTTATGCTCACAGAATAATGTGTCATTATTACTTAAGCAACATGCTATCTTTATCAAACTGACTGAATGTCTATTAAGTGCATCTCAGAATTTTGTATTTCATGTAAGACAGTCTTAAAAGACAGCTGTCTATGCTGGCAGTTCCAAGTAGGGCAGCTTTCCAAGTATTTTTTTCCTTTTCTTTTGGAGCAGAGCCATGGATGAACTGGATGGCCTATATTGTATATCCCACAATGCAATGCAGTTAACTTGACATTCTAATCCAATGTGTTTCCAATGTGTCAGTCCCGATTATCTGCTGACTTGATGAACTAAATAAAAATTTGCATAGAAGTCATGTGACACCACGTATACTGTACATGCATATTAGTTTTGTTAAATGGTTGCAAAACTAATACCTTTTCAGACCACGGTCTCATGAAATGTGTGTATTTCTATGACATATTTAAGATATTCTAGACATATTAAATAATAAATAAATTTAATTATTATTTAATGCATAAATGGAAATGTACACTGTGTGTTTATATAGAAAAGAATGAAACAGAACTAAAATAAATGATGCATTTTCTCAATGAATAAAGCACATATTCGACTTCAAAACAGCAGGCTGAGTGCGAGTTTACAAATACCCAAGACATGTTTTATTCAGTAAATACATATGCATTCAAATTGGGTTGTTTACTAATTCATAAATGCACACAAATTAGAGATCAAGCAATGGTGAATTTTGCTAATACGAAGAAGATACGCCTTTTAATAAAAGCAATAAAATGACTACTAAGCCCACTAATAAATCCTAAATCAATGTACCAATTCTCACTATAGTGGCTTATTACATGACTTTTATTAAAATGTCGGTTGTTTATTAGTTCATACTCTGCATGATCTTATTCTACATTCATAATGCCAATACCTGAGCCTAACTACTACTTTAATAACTATTAATGGGCTGCAAATTAGGAGTTTATTGATAGCACAAACTGTAGCTTAAAAATGTATGACCATAACGTCTAGTCTAACTGGGCAGAGAGAAAAGTATCAAGACCAAAATACACCTGCACTGACAAAATGATTCACTGGATTTACAAAACAATTTAAGCTAACTGGTTACAAACAATTTATACGGGCTGAATTTAAACAAACTAATTTAGTTAAACATTACAAAAACTCCAGTATACATTGCTTGTAACCTTACTGTACCTTCAAACAAACTGAGTAAATCCAATGAACCATTTTTGTTCAGTGTAGACTCTTATTATGAAATAATATAATAACAATATGGGCGACAGGGTGGCTCAGAGGTTAGCACTGTTGCCTCACAGCAAGAAGGTTGCTGGTTCAAGTCCCGGCTGGGTCAGTTGGCATTTTTGTGTGGAGTTTGCATGTTCTCATATATTGCATATTCAAAAAGCAACTCATGGAAACACTTTAATCGTATTATTGTCTTATTCAGATTAAGGCAAATAATCAAAAGCCCCAACCCTCGAAAAAATGTGTTTCCTGATTTTGATGTTAATAAACAATTAATGATTTTGATGTTAGTAAACAAGCAACTGATCAAAAGAAAAATATTAATGAAGTTTCACAAACTAATTTCGAGAGGAGCATGTGATATTATTGATCATGGCTGGTCTCTCATCTGTAATCATTAGTAATCGGATTATTCTAAAATTATTATAAATAGCCTAACTAGCATTACTTCCTCAGCTTTTTTGAAGAATTCCCCCTGTCCACCCCATCTTCCCCTTTCCTCCTTTACCAGGGGGGGCTCTCGAGAACTACCTTATCTCGTACACCCTTACATGGTCATTGACCAGGCAGGAGCCCTGGGCTCAACTATCTTCGAGCTCAAGGTTTTCTCTCGGGACAGCATGCTAAACCTGCTGTTATTATCAAACTATATCTAAGTATGAACTCTTGAAATGCAATCTAAATATATGATATATGAATTGATGTATTTCCCAGAGATGGGTTGTGGCTGGAAGGGCATCCGCTGCGTAAAACAAATGCTGGATAAGTTGGCGGTTGATTCCGCTGTGGCGACCCCGGATTAATAAAGGGACTAAGCCGAAAAGAAAATGAATGAATGAATGAATGAATGAATGAATGAATTGATGTATACTTTAAACTTTATTTACATATTTAACATTTTTCAAATTAAAGATTTTTCTCGAGTCACCCATTTTAATTTTAGGGGGCCAAAAGTATCGGTTCAGGTACCATTTTAGCACAAGTACAATTGTAAAAGTATCAATTTAGCACTGTTATCAAAATAGCCCCAAACGATACCCAACCTTAATATAATAACAGTATTTTACTACTTCCAGCTGCTCGTTCAAAAAAGTGATACGTGATTCGTAGCTCAGGGGCTAGTCCGTCAAAAGTGCATTGGTGGCACTGTCGAGTTATTTTGCCACGCTCACTTCCGAAACCCATATCAAACATAAATTTTTCCACTTCTAGGGCGTGAGCAAAGTTTTGTGCGTTATCGGGCATGTTTAGATCCTCAAAATCACGATTCATTCTCCTGAAGAAGAAAAAGAAACGGAGTAATTCCAATAGGGCCTATGCACCGTTACGGTGCTCGTGGCTAATTAGATTTTGTATCCCTACGTTTATTAATTTTCCTTCAGCTTAGTCTCTTATTTTTCCAGGGGTGATAAATATTGATGGAATGAACTGCTAGTATTCTAACATTGCATGTAAAAAATAAAAAATAAAAACATTAAAACTGACAAATATATCAAAAATCAATTACAGGACAGTCAAAGTTAAAAGACGCCAATGTTAGATATTATATTGTTGTCGTTTTGACATCAAGGTAGTCATTTTACATCTAATTGATTTACATTTTTAGTTATAGTTATTTTGCCGTTGTATTAGGCTGCGTCACAATTTCTCTTTCTCCATCCAGAAGCATGATCCTTTCACTACCATAACAAATAGTAGGCAGTATAAAGTATGCATGCTAGCATATACTAGTATTCAATTTCCAAATATAGCCACACTTTGTTCCACTGCATTGGAGACAAAGACGAATGGTCTGCTTTATAAAATAGACCCACACAGTACGTGAAAGCAGTTTTTAACACAGCGATCCTGTGTCGTGGCTTTTACTAACCGCACGTTTCTGAATGCACATCACACCTCTCAGGGGAAAAGACAACGGGACGAATTATCAGGTAATGTTCCATTAACGGGCAAGTGCTGCTAATGCATCCATAAACACAATTACAATGAAAAACAAGCACAGCGTGAGCGGGGCAACTGCTATTTAGTTATTTATTTCCTGGTATTATGTCTGCATGACCGTTATAACCATCCACAGCAAACCTCAGATCCTTGCATGTTTGTGTCACCCCTATTTTCACAGCAAAAACAACTGACCTTACTGAATTTTTTAACAATATCTTCTCTTTCCCCCTCTTTGATTTCTTTCTTCCACCCCCTCAGCTCCTCAAACGAGGCCTTAGTCAGCAGTAAATCCCACACTTCCAAGGATTTGGCCCGGCGTGATCTGTTACGCAGGATCCAGGCGGAGGAAGAGAGTCTGACTTCAACTGGCAAGAGAACCACAGGGGGATTTTGGGTAACAGACCAGCCGTGCCAAACAGCCCCGTCAGAAAGACACACGATCACATGATGATTATACAACTACTATATCCAACCTTACTCTGACACATTTGAATAGACTCTCTGTAAACTTACTTGACCTTACTTAAAGTCTGTGTGAACCGGAAGGTACTGCGAGTTTTATTACAGCATGTACTGAAACGGAATTTTGAGTACGAACAGGGATTCTGTTACGGTGGTGTGACGATGACAACGGAGGTGAGGATCCAATTGCAGATGATTTATTAAAGTCAGTATAGCGGCGGTCAATCAGGGGCAAACAGATGTATATAGGAAATCCAAAATCATCATCGTAGAACAGGCAAGGAGTCAAAAGGCTGGCTGGCGGCAGGCAAGCATAAACAGAAAACAAGGCTAAGATCAAAAACACGGATAAACAGGAACAAAGAACACGCGTTGTAAGGTCACTAACAGATCGCAATACTACAGCAGTGACAGAGATTGTGTGTGCTGCTTTTGTAGGGTGTGTAATCAGTTTCAAACAGTCCTCCGGTGGTGTGTGCGCAATCAGTCGTGATATGGAACAGGAGTGTGTGTGTGTTGCATGGCTGGAATTGTAGTCCTTAAACATGGCTGATTTGTAGTTCACGGAAGTGTGTGTGAATCTCTGACAGAGGAGAGATCGCTGGTGATCGTGACAGGATTCATTCAACCCAGGCTCATTACGGATACGTACCCAGGTCTACATTTCTGGGAACAGGGAAATACGTAACTGAAGGTACGTATGCTCGCAGTTTTAGTTTTTGCAAATCCACCAGAGGCCACTGTGTATGCTTTTTGATGATCTCAAATTTGTATTGCATGTCCTTTTCTTGCATAAATCCACCAGAGGGTGCAGCATACACTTCAGCCGACCAGGCCAGCTTGCTGTCGACTGACTGATGCCTCATTCACTCAACAAGTGACTCGCAGCTGCAAAGCGACAAGCAACCGTTCATTTCAACAGAGAGCGAGCGGCTTCCGCAGACCTCTGTCTACGCTCTGTTACAATCCCAAGGTTCCATAATCCTGGACCACGCTGTATCCTGAGCAGCTGCTTGGTGCATGGCGGAGTAGCAAGCATGAGACTAATTCCTGTGACCCTCGAAGGACAGACGAGCCTCGAGTTCTCCAGCCTCCGTCGCCTAGACTGCAGCTCTGCACATGACGTTTGGCCATAGGAGAAATGGTCATGCCCAACTTAGCCTGGTTTCTCTCAAGGTTTTTTTAATTCTTCGATTTCACCAACTGGTGAATTTTTTTTTTTCCTCGCTGATGTCGCCACTGGCTCGCATGGTTCAGGACTTGTTGAGCTGCGCACCAATGGATTACTGTTCAGTGTTTGGACTCTCAGTAGTGAATATTAAACAGCACTAGAATTAATTGAACTGAACTCCAACACTAAAAACTGGACTGACACTGTTTCAGTTTACTATAACCTTCTATGTGAAGCTGCTTTGGCACAATCTACATTGTAAAAGCGCTATATAAATAAAGGTGAATTTAATTTAATTTAATTGAGTGACAGCGACCAGGTGGACGTGTTGAGCAACGCGACAAAGTTGGGAATGCTTCAACATTATGCAAATGAGAGCGACTTTCTTGAGCAACAGTCAATAGGAGCACAAGTAGAGCTCACGTGATCCTCTCTCAGCTCATGCAGAGGCCGGTTGTATTCTCCATGCAGTAGACCTACGCAGATCGGCGCAGAAGGTCGCCACCCAGAGCGACAGGCAGCTACAAAGTCGCTGCTAGTGTGATTGAGGCATGACTGATTGACTGACCCACCCCCTTCCCTAAGCCCAACCGATAGTGTTTTCAAAAGCAATTTAGAAAAATAAAAGGAGTCACTGTTGCATGATTTCACCACATTTTCAGCCTGTTGTTTATTTATTTAATTTTTATTCATTTATTTTCTTTTTTTTCTTTTGTTTAACCTGGTTTCTGGAACTATTCTTTGCCAGACTCAAAACCTCGTCATCACCGTCAACTCGGCTCAGCTTAAGTAATTAAAAATATCCCTGTAAGTTACCTCTGGCTCATATCGTCTACTCACATTAACGGGAACGATGGATGGGGCAATGTGAGACCATCTGATCGTTGCAGGGAGGTTTTACTGTGCTCCCAGCTCAAAACATTTACTGAACTAGCATTATATGCCATTTTTCTAAAATTACAGCTAACTATACACTATGTAATGACTTTCCGAAACAGTCATCTGATGTACTGTGTCAGCGTACCGGAAGTTGGATCACAAAATGCGGAAGAGCGAAGTATTAAAAGTGGGCAGGGCGGAATAAGGTCAATAAGAATTAGTTGGCATGTAGATGTGATGTAACGATTCAACAAAATGTGTAGTTGGTGTAGTACAGGTAATTATTATTATTATTAATATTATTATTATTATGTTAGCTATTGTCAGTTATTACTGTTGTCCTTTTTTACTGTCATTATTACTATCATTGTTATCACTCTTTATCACTGACTGACTTTTTTTATTTTATTATTTTTTTCTCTATCTGATATATTTATCTCTTATTTGCATGATTTATTGACTGTTATACATGTTGTCTATGTATATACGTATATATTCTTCCTTATGTACGTACTCTGACCTTCCACCTAGTTACTTTTTCATGTACAAACACACACAAACACACACACACACACACACACACACACACACACACACACACACACACA
>CAIGQQ010033860.1:2142710-2152710 GCA_903798035.1 Danio albolineatus
GTTTGTAATAATAATAATAATAATAATAATAATAATAATAATAATAATAACAATAATACCTTTTATTTATAGGTGCCTTTCAAGACACTCAAGGACACCTTACAGTAGATCACAAGCACATCATAAAAATACAAGCAGTAAAAATAACAGTCAACATAATATCAAACCAGCAAATCATTAAAAGCTATCCTAAACAAAAATGCTTTTTATCTGAGATTTAAAATTGGAAATAGAGTCCACCTGGTGAATGTGTAAAGGCAGGGAGCTCCATAACTTTGGTGCTGCACAACTAAAAGCCCTGCCACCGAATGACTTCATCTTAAAGCTGGAACAGACAACAGTTCAACAGAAGATGATCTCAGTAAAGTACTATTTTTTGTCTTTTAGTAGAGATTTTATTTGAGAGACTTGCTTTGTTTACCAAATAAAGTGGATCTAACTGGATTCACATTGTAAACATTATATGAAAGTTAAAAAGGTATTACATTTATTTCATATATTAAGGTTTTAGTTATGATACTCCAAAATCATTCCGCATAAATCAGCAGATTTTTAACAAAATACTCCGCAGAAAAAGCAAAAAAAGTCAGTAGATTCCGTCTGGCCCTAATTAATGGTCATATATAAGGCATAGACAAAACAGGGATTGACACGCAATAGTCCAGAAGAGAGCGATTTTTGAGCTGGTGATGTGTAATCAATGTAATCAGATTTATTAATCTACGTGTGAAGTGTAATCAATCTAAACAGTGAATGTCGCAATCGTAGGCCGTTCCCCTGCATTTTCAAAGAAGTCAACACAAAAACACTGAAACGCATTGGACTCCTATTATACTATTAGATTTCAAATTGCCAGCATGACTTTAATGTATTTTTTTTAAATAATTGTTTATAACAATAAATTCCACGAAAGTCATTATTTACTTTAAATAATCGGTAACACTTAATTTTGATGGTCTCTGCTGCACATTTTGTTGACTAAATGTTGCATTGCAACTACATGCCAATTACTTCTCATTTCAGTATTAGTAGACTGTCTGCTTAATATCTGCTGATACTGCTCCTTCAACAGACATTTAACTGACTGTAAGAAACTTTGCAAGTACATGTCAGCTTACACTAACCCTAACCCTAACCTAAAAGTCTACATATAATCTATTGAGAATTAGTTGGCAGATGCAATGTAACAAGCTAAAAAAAAATGAGTTAAAGGGACTATCAAAATTCTTTATCATATTTTATAATTACCTGTATTATTCAATATGATTGCATGGCTGTCTGGAGTACTTCTGATTGGTCACGACATTCCAAGGTATGTTATTCCCAGATGACATCCCCACTGAAACTAACAACACAGGCTCAATCAGGTATTTTCAAATGATCTTGAGAGTCAGCAATCCACTTTTGCATCCATATACATATACGCTCGTCTGTCACTCCACTGTTTTTAACTGTTTGGTGCCATCTTGTGACTCAATAACACATAGGTTAGCATATGCTCCATTCAGCCATTTTTGTGTCTGTCAGTTTTGCTTTTAATTTAAGAATTAATGCTCAGAACAGTGTTTAATATTTACATGCTGTGGCAAGTAGCCATGAAATACGCAGGATGAAGTATTTCCAGGTGGTTGATTTCACAGATTAAATCCCTTTAGGCTTATACAACAGTCCTCTGGATATATTATATCCCTTCCTTACATTTAAAGCATGTCGAAAGTGAACCACAGATGGAATTAAACACCAATACTTGTCTACCAGAGATCCAAACAACTAATACACATCATAATATCAGGTAAACAGAATCCTAGACTCTTTAGTAACTCAGGATTCTTGTATGCATGGTTTCTCTTTCACAATTTACCATGTAAGAAATCTACAGACAAAAAGAGAGCTGTCCTGCTGTAATACTAATGCTCCAAACCATTCACACCTACGGTACGGCAGCTGGTCAGGCACATTCTCCAGCACCTCCTACTTGAAATCAAACAACACAAGATTGTGATTGGCCTTACTTAGACGCACACAATAGACCTTTATATGTGTAAACGAGCCAGAAGGGGGTTACGAATGTCAATGCAGGACATGAAATGCAGTGTGCTGCTCATAAAAACACATGCATTTGCAGGTGGACTTTTCAAAAACATGACTAGGGCTTGGAAACAGACAGAATTAATGATAATAAAACATGACCTTTGCTTGTGACCCTTTCATTCTCTCGCTACTGTAGCTTCTCCTACCCCGGGCCACAGATAAAAGAGTGGAACGATGAGATTATAGACTGGATTTTGTTGCACATTATATCCTCATCGCAAGTAAATGTACCTACAAATGTTTTCAGCCAAAAATGGTAGACAAGACTAGCTCAAAGCAAGTCAGACATGCTGTTCTGACAGGATTTCTGTTGAGGTTTGATGTTGAGTTCTTGTAAAGCCAAGAAACAAAGGTAGTTTGTGGTTAAATATTTAATGTTTAGGCAAATATCAATATTTAATCCTGAACATCTATTTTTTTTCCCAGATTGATAAAGGTCCCAGCGCATGCACTGATTCGACATACAAAAACCAAATGAAATCAAATCAAAATGAAATATTTATGACGCTGTCAGTGTCTTTAAAGTGTCCTCTTGAGAAAAAGAATCATGCTTATTGTACTGAACACACCCACACACATGCACACGCATCCCATTGAAATATTATAGCTATGTTGAAATAAGTTCACCACTATGGAATAAAAACAATCACAATCATATTTTTTTTTTATCTCAGTATTTCAAGTTATATAAACAGTGTCTTAGGATTCAAACTTAGGATTGTTTCATCAAGTTTTATTACACTGTAAAAAATCCAACTTACAATTTTGAATTGAGTTAATAATTTGTAAGTTGAGTGGACATGTTTTGAGCAAAGTGTTGAGTTAAAAACGATTTAACGGAATGTTTAGAATTGGTTTGCTCAATGAAAATAAATACTTAAGTTGAGAAGACTTTACATTTTGAGTTGTTCACTGGAGCGTTTACTTCCTGCCTTTGCACACGCTCAGTCTGTCTTTGTGGCATTTAGGCCTCGTTTACACTAGTGCGTTTTTGTTTCAAAACGCACAAGTTTTGCTACGGTTACGCCATCCGTCCACACAACGCCGGAGTTTTCGAGGCACGAAAACGGAGCGTTTTGGAAACACTGGAGAGGCCGTTTTCATTCTAAAACGCTGCTGCTCCGTCGCAGTGTGGATGGGGGAAAACGGAGACCTTTAAATACTGAGGCGTGGCTGCTGAGATTCGCTACGTGATTGGGGCTTTTGGGTCATTGCGTAACCTTCCCCTATTCGTCAACATTCGTCGCACATGGCCAAAACATCACCGGAAGACAGCAGACCAGCCTTCACTGTAACACTGTATTTTTGATAGCCATAGATGTTTTATATTCATTTGTTACTTTAAGTAACAACTCGAACTCGTGGTCTGTTCACAAAAAGACCTCTCTTGCTTTCTTTGGCATTGCGTTCATCGTTCAACCAGCGTTTGTTGACTAACAATAACCAAATGCCGCACGAGACGCATCCCACATAGCAAAATATCTCTGGCCCAGCTCTAGCCCACACAATCAGCTTTTGCTTGGCCCACATGCCGCAGTGAATTACGGTACAGGACCAAGTCTAGCCTCCAGACAAGGGCCAAACATGGACCATATCTGGGCCAAAATAATCACCCATAATTGGGCCTGACCTGGGCCAGATATGTTGGTGTTTCACGACTGCAAGGGAATCGATAAACCCATGAATCATTGCGCTTTAGGCGTACTATGGCCAAGCTAAATTGTCCGTAGTGTATGAGTGTGAATGAGTGTGTATGGGTGACCTGATTGGTAGAATTTTTTTTCTTTACTTAAAAATAATAAAAATGTTTTTTAAATGTGGGTCAAGACTGACCAAACTTACATGGCCCACATATCAATTACTAACATCTGGGCCAAATACTACATTTGACATCTGGCCCAAATATTGTGTGCCGTCTTAAAGACGGTGCCACCTCTGCCAAACCAGGGCCATGTTTGGCCCACATGCTGTATGCCAGTGCCAGATAAATGCCTGCTCTACCAGATTTATGCCAAATCTGGGCCAGAATTCTTTGCTACTAGGGATGCTTCCTGTTTATACTTGAACGCGCATGCCCAGAGTGCGCGAATGGTCACGTGATATACGTTTTTGGTGGCGTAGTGTGGATGGAGATCGGTTGAGAGACGCTTGGGCGTAACGCTAGTGTGGACGCGGATCATTTTCATGCTAAAACGCCGTTTTAAAACTAAAACGCACTAGTGTAAACGGGGCCTTAGACCGAGGCATTTTCTCATCAGCAGCAGCTGCCATCGCTTGATTCAGGTAAGCTTTGTTTTAGATCTAGTGTCAAAATTAACCTAAAAAATCATGCAAATCTAAAGTAAAATGTAATGTTATGCTCCCAAAAAACTAATTTACATCGTGTGGGGATTATTTCTGACAAGCTCGGTCTGTTCTTTAGCGTTTTGTGAAGTTCACTTGATTTGAAGGACTGTTTAACGTTGATTCGCTTGTTAAACTGGAAGGGAATATAGCGAAATGTACGGTGGGCACGATTATAAAGAAATGTGGAGTGTTCACGTTAATAAAATTAAGTGTATTTAAGTAGATTATGCTTTGTAGACAAAGTCATGTAGTGCATTACCTTTTGTCTGTTTTGATTATCATTTCTGATATTGCCAGACTTTAAGTACTATAGGCCTATAACAAGGAATCATCCGTTTTTCAAGGGATTAAACCAGTCATTTCAGTCAACTTAAAAAAAATAACATTTGGCACGACTTAAACCACTGATGCTGAGTAAACTCAAAATTTCTTTGCAGCCGGTTGCTTTTAAATTTTAAGTTAACTTAAGTTTTTATTTTTTACAGTGTAGAAATGGCACATGTATCTTTTAGATTACCATAAATGCATGCCAGTACATTTGTCACTAACCATATTCTCAAACTACTTATTTATAATGAGCTGAATCAACACAATTCTTGAGTTTTTTTGGGAACAACGTAACTGTTTCATGTTCAATTCACTTAATTTTGTAAAAACGAAGAATGTAATTTAATTTGTGTTGGGACAACAACCCAGTGTAGAACTAATTATAAAATGACATATAAAAAATGACATAAAAGCACTTATGTATTATTCACTGTATTCATTCTAAATGTATTTAAAAATACTGTAAACACACTTTGTTTTAATTGAAATAGCATGCAATGAAATTCCCGAAAACGTTACATTTTTAAAGTCTTTAAAATAATTATTTAAATGAAGCATTAACTGTATTAATATACTGCAATATTGTAATACATTTTTAAAAATATGTCGTTCAACAACACATTGATCACAGCAGTGAGTATGGAAGCCAAAAAACCCAATTTTAAAGCCTTTGTGTTTAGCATTTGGGTTCATTACGGGTTGGTTATCTGTCAGAATGTTACTTTTTAGATTCGTGACATTTTTATTAAGGGCATGACACATGGCAAGAGCAAAAGCAGCGTATGTCCTTTCACCACACATGACATGCAAGTCTCCCATGTGTATGCAGATTTTAATCAGTATATTTCATTACGCCTGACCCCGTTCCTCTCCTATAATTTACTCTCTGTCGTCACCGTCCCAAAGAACAGAAATGGCTCAGGAAAATCATGCTAGGATGGAAAAGTTCAAACGCCGTCTCGAGACCATTCATTTTCTCAGCAAAAGCATAAAATCAATTAAAAACAGCTTTTCTGGAGTGTGCCAATGCCGGCCGTGTGTCGTGGGTGCTGACCCATAAGACATTAATGCTCTCGCTGCGTTTCTCTGTGTACACTCAATCTGGATGTAGGCGGTGAAGCCAATTCTCATCCGGGGTCGCTCGAGTTCTTCTCTTGTATAACGCTATTCAGCATGCATATTCACCTTCTGTCTTTATTTTCATGTTTCAGCCGGCGTGAGAGTGGGATTATATTTTGCTGCACCTAAAAACTCATCTCTTTTAAACACCATCAAAAGCGTTTTTGCTGTAACTGACCTCAATGCTAAAAGCAGCATTGTGGAGTCTCGCATTGCATAACTCATCTCGCAACAAAGAGAGGCCTCTAGTGTTAGCCAGGAGACCTGTGGCAAGGTTTTCCATTAAGACCGAGAGGTCACAGAATGTTGTGTGTACCTGTGAGACTGAGCTCATGTAATATTAATGGTCATGTGTGTGACCGTGGGCTGTAAAATTAGCAGTTTCACTGCTTGAGCTCTGTCGAAAGAGCTTCACAGCGGTCATGCGTGACTTATGGAGAGTAAAGGGTAAGGAAATTATGTCTATTTTAAGAGTAATATTACGATTAGACAATTTTAAAACTGACCTTTTTTTCTTGACACTAAACAAATTCTTATTATATTGCAATATAAACTGAACGTGTCAAAGAAATACAATAAGCAATTTAATATGGAACGAGTCACTCATTATTGTTAATATATATACTCCTGAACTTATATGTTAAGATTATCTTGTAGAAACAGGCCTGTTTCAGCCCTTTCCAGAGTTAATTAGATGTAGGCCACTGTATCATTCTTTTTCTATCTTTCTTTTTTAGTTAATTTTTACAATGACTTAATCATATTCAGGTTTGGACCCTGTGTAGGCCATTTCATGACTGTATGTGTCTCATCATCTCTTTATCTATCTCTAAATATGATTTCACTGTATTCACAGTCTATTTAGGATCACAAAACCATAACAAATGGGTGAACTTCAGATTAAGAATGAACGGCATAGTGGATTAAAACCTGTCTGCGCTTTTCAGTATTCAAAATCCTGAAGCTTTCTGAAATAATGTGATATGTAAAACCAGGCCTGTTTAGCAGCGTTAATTAGATGTAGACCCATGTATCTTACTTTTTCAATCTTTCTTTTTCAGTTAATTTCATAATTACTTAATCATATTCAGGTTTGGACCCTAAGTAGGCAATTCCATGACTGTATGTGTTTCATCAGCTCTTTATCTATCTCTAAATATGATTTCACTGTATTCAAAGTGCATTTAGGATCGCAAAACCATTACAAATGGGTGATTTTCCAGATTAAGAATGAACGGCATAGTGGATTAAACCTGTCTGCGCTTTTCAGTCTTCACAATCCTAAAGCTTTCTGAAATAATGTGATATGTAAAACCAGGCCTGTTTAGCAGAGTTAATTAGACGTAGGCCAATGTATCTTTCTTTTTCAGATAAATTTCATAATGACTTAATTATATTCAGGTTGGACACTGTGGAGACCATTTCATGACTGTATGTGTTTCATCAGCTCTTCATCCATCTCTAAATATGATTTTACTGTATTCACAGTCTATTTAGGATCACAAAACCATTATAAATGGGTCATTTCCAGAATAAGGATGAACAGCATAGTGGATTAAAACCTGTCTGCGCTTTTCAGTATTCAAAATCCTGAAGCTTTCTGAAATAATGTGATATGTAAAACCAGGCCTGTTTAGCAGAGTTCATGAGATGTAGGCCAATGTATCTTTCTTTTTTATCTTTCTTTTTCAGTTAATTTCATAATTACTTAATCATAGTCGGGTTTGGATCCTGTGTAGGCAACTCCATGACTGTACAGTATGTGTTTCATCAGCTCTTTATCTATCGCTAAATATGATTTAACTGTATTCACAGTGCATTAAGGATCACAAAACCATTATAAATGGGTGATTTCCAGAATAAGAATGAATGGCATAGTGGATTAAAACCTGTCTGTGCTTTTCAGTATTAACAATCCTGAAGCTTTCTGAAATAATGTAATATGTAAAACCAGGCCTGTTTAGCAGAGTTAATTATATGTAGGCAAATGTATCTTTCTTTTTCAAGTAATTTTATAATGACTTTATTACATTCAGGTTTGGGTACTGTGGAGACCATTCAATGAAAGTATGTGTTTCATCAGCTCTTCATCTATCTCTAAATATGATTTCACTGTATTCACAGTCTATTTAGGATCACAAAACCATTATAAATGGGTGATTTCCAGAATAAGAATGAACGGCATAGTGGATTAAAACCTGTCTGCGCTTTTCAGTATTCACAATCCTGAAGCTTTCTGAAGAAATGTGATATGTAAAACCAGGCCTGCTTTGCAGCGTTAATTAGATGTAGACCAATGTATCTTTCTTTTTCTGTCTTTCTTTTTCAGTTAATTTCATAATTACTTAATCATATTCGGATTTGGACGCTATGGAGGCCATTCCATGACTGTATGTGTTTCATCAGCTCTTTATCTATCTCTAAATATGATATTCACAGTGTATTTGGGATCACAAAACCATAACAAACGGGTGATTACTGAATGTCGGCATGGGTTTCCTCTGGGTGCTCCGGTTTCCCCCACAGTCCAAAGACATGCGCTATAGGTGAATTGAATAAACTAAATTGGCTGTAGTGTACGTATGTGTGTGACTGAGTGTGTATGGATGTTTCCCAGTGCTAGGTTGCTGCTAGAAGGGCATCCGCTGTGTAAAATCTATGCTGGATTAGTTGGCGGTTCATTCCGCTGTGGCAACCCCTGATGGATAAAGCGACTAAGCTGAAGGAAAATGAAAAACGTATTGTGATGATTGACAAACCATTTGCCCACATGAAGCACACTGAAATTATGACATTTACCGAGACCGACAAAGAGAGAAAGATGAAGGCGGATGAACTGACGAATAACCAGAGAGGGATGAAAAGCATCTATTTGACTGTGAAAATGTGATTTGAATCAGAAACATACTGTCTGGAAATCACTCTGGGAGTCACTATCCTTGCAATTCTGTCAGCAAACTGCCCTTTTGTTGCAATCAGGGAGCCGGTTTCATTTCTTCAAACCACGCTGTTGATACTACACAGGACAAGGTGATAAAGGATCACTGTCTTTCTCCCAAGGAAGGCCATCTGTCAGACCTTGCGCGTGCTGGTGTGTGTGTGTGCGCGTTTGTGGTTCAGAAGGATAAAGAGTGGGCATCTAATCATCGTAAGCCAAGCTTTAGCCATGTGTGTGGACACAGTTGGTGACCACCATTACAGCCACAAACAGGGTCTCTTTACAACATGATGACGAAACCTTCAGACTCATAAGAATGAGTGACGAGACCGCGCTCGATACTGTCAGTAAACCGCTCGCCGTTGTTCCAACAGGGCCATAAAATGAGTGTAAATGTCCTGCAAAACCAACAGAAATGTGTCAGCACTATTACAGGAAGAGGAAAGCTTTGGCTCGGCTCAGAGGAAGCCTTTAAACTGCTTTACATTACATTGTCCTGCTTGTACTATACAGTGTATTATAAATCATTGTTTAGAAGTTAGGTTAAACTGAGTTTAAATAACACAATTATAGAGGTGTTTTTGGACAACTTAATTGTTTTATGTTCAATCCACTAATCGATTTTTGATGAATTGTGTGGAACCCTGCATTTTGTACAGTGATATGGTGACGGTCAGATCATTTAGCGTTTACATTAACTTTACGAGATGTGAAATGACGACAAGATGATGCAGTTTTATTATTGTATTACCTTACTGTTTGGCATTAGTGGAACGTGCGCAGTCGTATATTAACTCTAGGGATTCTCAGAAAACGGGCGCCACAGTGGCGTAGTGAGTAGCACGTTCGCCTCACAGCAAGAAGGTCGCTGGTTCGAGCCCCGGCTGGGTCAGTTGGCATTGCTGTTTGGAGTTTGCATGTTCTCCCCGTGGTTGCGTGGGTTTCCTCCGGGTGCTCCGATTTCACCCACAAGTCCAAAGACATGTGGTATAGGTGAATTGGGAAAGCTAAATTGTCCGTAGTGTATGAGTGTGAATGAGTGTGTATGGACATTTCCCAGAGATGGGTTGCGGCTGGAAGGGCATCCGCTGCGTAAAAAACATGCTGGATAAGTTGGCGGTTCATTCCTCTGTGGCGACCCCGGATTAATAAAGGGACTAAGCTGACAAGAAAATGAAT
>CAIGQQ010033860.1:2156242-2170823 GCA_903798035.1 Danio albolineatus
AGATAGATAGATAGATAGATAGATAGATAGATAGATAGATAGATAGAAGGACATATACAAAAAGTAAAACCAATGGTAAAAGTTCTCACCTGTTTTTCCCTTGTCTTCAGCAGCCGGTTCAGTGTGAAACGGAGTGTACCGCAATCCCAAAATCCATCGCAATATCAATCCCAAAAATCCCCAGCTGCAGAGTTCTGGTTAGATCCACACAAGTGAGCGAATTTGAGAGAGACAGGTGTGCCCTCGATGTACAAACTGATGATTTCAGAGCATGATCGCAGAGGCAGAGAGCGGAAGAGAGAAAGGCAGAGAAGACTGGAGGAACTCTCCAACGAAACCATAGAAGCAGTGCGTGACACAAATATCCCTCACTCTTTTAGAAACGGGGTGAAAGGAGACACTCCAAAAATCTCAGTCCCAGGAAGATTGAGATAATATGTAGTCCATGCCTCAGAGGATCTCCTGAAAGAGACAGAGAGAGGACAATGAGTGCTTACCCTGAGGCACTTCTAGAAGAAGAAATCACTGGCGAGCAATCCTAAATCAGCTTTCTGTCTTTTGCATGAACACATCCGCGGTTCTCTTCCATCTTCCTCTCAGACTCGAGGCTTGTGTTAATCTCTCGCCGCTGTGCTCTGATCTGCAGCTGAAAGGTACAGAGCTATAGAAGCACCTCCCCCATATGGGCTAATCCAGCCCTTTCTGTGACGGCCCCTTCTTGAGGCAGCCAATCACAGAAAAGGCATCCTCCTCTGAGGTCTGCCTCCAGTCTCTGCCTGCTCTTCATGCACTAACACTGACACATTATAAACTGGATGCTCGATTACGCTGGACAGACTGATGCACAGAGGAAGGCAAGTCTGGAACTCAAATTTTACAGATGGAGGTTTAGTGAAATGCTCAGTATGTGTCGATGTGAATCATTTGTTTTCTTGTTTAGTTGAGTCAGCGTAGCTTGTATTATTTTTATTATTTTAGCATCTCAGCTGATTCTTTAATATGCGAAGTAGGTGACAATATCTGTTTTGCTTTTAACATCTTCATTCATTTTCCTTCGGCTTAGTCCCTTTATTTTTCAGTGGTCGCCACAGCGGAATGAACCGCCAACTTATCCAGCATATGTTTTACACAGCGGATGCCCTTCCAGTTGCAACCCAGTACTGGGAAACACCCATACTCACTCATTCAGACACACACTCACACACTACGGCCAATTTAGTTCATCCAATTCTCCTATAGCACATGTTTTTGGACTGTGGGGGAAACCGGAGGAAACCCACGCCAACACGGGGAGAACATGCAGACTTCCACACAGAAATGTCAAATGAGCCAGCCGGAACTCAAACCAGTGACCTTCTTGCTGTGAGGCAACAGTGCTAACCACTGAGCCACTGTGTTGCCCACTTCTGAGATGTTCATTCATTCGTTTGTTTATTCATTTTCTTTTTGGCTTGGCCCCGTTATTAAACTGGGGCGGCCACAGCGGAATGAACTGCCAACTAATCCAGTACGTATTTTACGCAGCGGATGCAATTCCAGTTGCAATTTAGCTTATTCAATTCACCTACAGCAGGGCGCGGTGGCGCAGTGGGTTGCACTGTCGCCTCACAGCAAGAAGGTTCGAGCTTCGTCTGGGTTTCAGTCTTCCAGCAAGTTTGCATGTTCTCCCCGTGGTCGCGTGGGTTTCATCCGGGTGCTCAGATTTCCCCCACAAGTCCAAAGACATGGGTGAATTGGGTCAGCTAAATTGCCTGTAGTAAATGTGTGTGAATGAGAGTGTATGGTGTTTCCCAGTGATGGGTTGCAGCTGGAAGAGCATCCGCTGTGTAAAACATATGCTGGATAAGTTGGCGGTTCATTCCGTTGTGGCGACCCCAGATTAATAAAGGGACTAAGCCAAAAAGAAAATGAATGAATGAATGAATAAATGAATGAATAAATGAATTCACATAGCGCATGTCTTTGGACTGTGGGGTAAACCCACACCAACACGGGGGGAAAACATGCAAACTCCATGCAGAAACGCCAACTGACCCAGACGGGACTCAAACCAGCGACCTTCTTGCTGTGAGGTGACAGTGCTAACCACCGAGCCGGAAACTTCTGAAATGTTTCGAATGTAAAATAATAATAGTTTAATCTTCACTCCAGAATCGGAGACCTCAACAAACTGCTTATATCTGGCAAGACAACAAATTCTGCAGTTTGAAAATCAAGTCAACCAATCTGAGCTGCTATCCACCCATGTGGAGAAAAAAACTTGAATCTCTTATAGTAATTATCTGCTATAGTGTTTTTGCACCATTCTACAGTGAAGTACAGTAAAAACCAAAAAAACATACGCCCGAGTAATTGGTGGTTCATTTCACTGTGGCGAACACTGATAAATCAAGGACTAAGCCAGAGGAAAGTAAGAGAGTGAGTGAGAATTCTGTAGTTGCTATGGTAACCCAACAACTATAGTAATACACACAAAGGGCCCTATCATACTCCCGGCGCAATAAGGCGCAAGATTTGTATGCAGTGATTTGTTGCTATTTTCAGACCAGCGCAACAGTAATTTGTGCCACATTGTTTAAATGGCAAATGCATTTGCGCCACTTTGTGGACTCACTGGTGTTCCAGTCTATAATGGAGGTGTGTTAAGGCTATTGTTGCTATTTTGAGGAACTGAAATAGACCGTGCCATTTAACAACTAAAAACTCCACTGCAGAGCACGTTAGTTATGCGCCTTCGCAGGTCCAGTTGCTTAATACACACAGGATGTACAGCAATACACAAATATCTTTACATATAAAAACAATTAAAGGATTAAAATATTACAAAATTAATTATTTTACACTTAAATATGAAAAACACTGCCTACATGCCTTCTTTATGCCTCCTTGCCTTTTTTCCAGTTCGTTCATGACAAGTGGGTTTGGACTCAATTTATTGATTTTTTTTTTTTTTTTTCATTTTTTGACCACACTTATTCTTATTAGTAGTCCTTATTGGTCAGTTTTGTTCATTTATTGCTGGAAATTAGAACTGAATTTAGAAATAATTTTGAAACAAATCTTTGTGCTTAATAAACAAAATGAAATATGTAGGCTAATGGATGTCTTCAGTGGAGTGAGCACAACACCGTTTCCTTTTCCACTAAAGTAAAGGAGTAAAGTATAGAGTAAAAGCAAAGTAAAGAGAAAGAGGCCGAATGGAGGATGCTCGTTCTTTATCCTCGCGCTGCAGATGGTCTGTTTAACTGTTTTCTTGCGTGTGATCAATGCATTTGCGTCAGGCACTTTAGACATTGCGCCTAGATGATTAAAATAGAGTCAAAAGTTTACTACAAATATAGAGTATATATACTACAAAACATCAGAGCTTACTATAGTAGAAAACACAGTATGCAGCAGTATTTATTACAGTTTATCAGTTAACTACATCTGATACTACAGCATGCTGTAAAATTCATTTACAATGAGTTATAAATACTCAGTGCTTAATTTGTGATTGGGAACAGATTGGGGTAACGAATCCAGCACAAATTAAGCCCTGTAAATACATGAATATATACTTTGCTACAGCTCAAAAATACTACAATATTTACTATTAATTAGTATAGTATTATTTTCAAGCGAGCATGCTCTTTCTAAAAAAAAATAAGCATCCTTTAAGCATTATTTTTTAAGTAATAATGTTATATTCATTATATTATATTCATTCATTAATTTTCTTTTCGGCTTAGTCCCTTTATTAATCTGGGGTCACCACAGTGGAATGAAAGACTTGTTGGGGAAACCGAAGCACCCAGAGGAAACCCACGTGAACATGGGGAGAACATGCAAACTTCACACAGAAATTCCAGCTGACCCAGCCGAGGCTCAAACCACCGACCTTCTTACAGTGAGGCGTCAGCGCTGCCCACTGCGTCACCGTGTCGCCCAATTTTATAAAAACTTTTTCTATTTATTTAACAATTTTTCTATATAAAATTTTGTAAATTCTTTGTCGCATTTATTATTATTATTATTATTATTATTATTATTATTATTATTATTATTATTATATCATAGTATTATTTATTATTATTCATTATTTTCAAGCAGACTTACTGTACCTTTATTGTCCCATGATAGCAATCTACATTTTTTAAAATTAATTTTAAAGACATTAACTGTTTAAAATATGTTCATCTAAATAAAAAATAACACACTGCTATCATAAATGACATTTAGTGTACCACAATGCATTGAAAATAAATAAAAAACTTATCAATGCAGAAAGTCCTAATAAGTTGCACGCCAAAAAGACAACAGTTGGTGATGCAACATAATAAAACGGACACACAAGTCAAGAATTACTTTGTGACCTCCAGCTGTCAGTGTGAATGTGCTTTTAGGTTCACACTTTCAGATGCATCTCACTCAGTACAGTTACTAGGAAGCACAAGGTGTTGGTAGACATCACAGGAAGACAGTGATTTATATGAGTGACACAAATTGTTTTCTCAGTGCGTTCACGCTGACAGCAAAGTAACCGAAAGTCATTTAAGTTCCACGAGAGTTGGTGACTTAAATGACTGACTGACAGCAACAGTTGCCAACACAACAGAACAGAATGGAGTTCGGTTTATGCAAATGCACAACGTTACATGGCAGCTACCTAAAGTTTCACCTCATGATGCAAATGGACAGTCGAGCAAAAATTGCTACTTGTGACCAATTTGCTGTCGTATGTCTCAGTAAACTCAGGAAGTTTCCTTATGTGCAACACTAATGCAAAGTAGACATCATAGTAATTTGTTTGTGAGACAACTGTGTTTTCACAATAGGCATTCTGACAGTGATTTATCATGACAACACATTTGAAAGTCATTTAAGTTGGTTACATGACAGAAGGCAACAGTCGGAAATGCAACTTTTAACTTTCTCCATTGGAAGTCGCAGCATCACATCCCTGTGCATTTGCATAACGTTGTGTGGAACTGATGCAAATGTATACAGAAGTTGATCAGCAACGCCTACTATAGACCTGCAGTTTAAAAAACCTACATCGATTTCCTTTATCATTCTGAACGTATGCTCACACAGTTGGCTGCATATGTCTCAGCATGGTTAGAAAGTTTACTTATACAGAGCTGACACAGAAGTATAGCTCATATATGGAATGCAAATCAAGTCTCAAAGTGATTTGCGAGGACAGAACAACATAAAGTAATTTAAGTTTAACAACTGTTCTGTTGGCAAAAGTTGATGATGCACAGGTGTCGCCATATCACATCACTGTGCATAAAGTTTAGCAGAACAAGACAGAAATCTATAAGTTGAGCAAGAATCTCTGGTGATCTATTCAATGTCAGTGAGTATGTTTACATGGACACCAATAAATCGATTTTAATGTGATTAAGACAATACTCTGATTAAGAGTCTAGCATGTGAACAGTGATTTTTGATTAATTTAATCTGATTAATGTCATAATCGAACTAATCGGACTAACTGACTGACTGAACGACTGACCGACCGACCGACCGATAACACCACCCTCCTCCTTCTCTAAACCCAACCAACAGTATTTTTGCACTGATTGACCCACCCACCGCCTTCTCTAAACCCAACCAATAGTATTTTAGCAGTGATTGATCCGCCCACCGCCTTCTCTAAACCCAACCAATAGTATTTTAGCAGTGATTGAACCGCCCACGCCTTCTCTAAACCCAACCAATAGTATTTTAGCACTGATTGATCCGCCCACCGCCTTCCCTAAACCCAACCAATAGTATTTTAGCACTGATTGATACACCCACCGCCTTCCCTAAACCCAACCAATAGTATTTTAGCAGTGATTGACCCGCCCACCGCCTTCTCTAAACCCAACCAATAGTATTTTAGCACTGATTGATCCGCCCACCGCCTTCTCTAAACCCAACCAATAGTATTTTAGCACTGATTGACCCGCCCGCCACCTTCCCTCAACCCAACCGTAGTGTTTTGAAAAGCAATCTAGAAAAAGAAAAGCCCTCGTCTGATTTTTACCACGTTTTCAGATCTTACCAGACTCTCACCCTGTTATTTACTTGTTTATTTTATTTTTTGGCTTCTGTTTTTGTCTTACCTGCTTTTTGGAATTGATCTTTACCGGACTCGAACCCCATCGCGGTCGCGGTCAACTCCGCTGTTCATCTCAAGTCCGCCAACGTACTTGTCAAGCTACCAGGCAAACTGGTAACAGCACAAAAGCCGTCCACATGCAGGTTAGCGGCCAGCTGGCAAGCGAGAAAAGGAATGGCATCATACCGCCCCATAGCATTCATTTTAAAGATGAAATGCAGCCATAGGTAGCTTTGGCTACATAATTCGCGATCTCCAGAAACGCATATAAGGCTACATTTTCAGAATGGGCCTGTGTTGGGCAAAACCCCTTACACTTAAACCAGACAAAAGGCGATGTGTGGAACACACCAAACAAAGGTAACACAGACAGCCCAACGCTGCCCAACGGCTGACAGAAGACACATTCTTTCCTCTCCATAAGCAACAGACACTTTCTTATCAACACTTCATGTTTTTGACGAAAACATTTTGCAATCCTAAGTGTGCTTGACACAGGTGAACGGGTTTGACAAACGGGTTACGAAAATGTACGATTTTTAAAGGAGGCGTGGCACCAAATGTCGCCCCTAAATCCAACTGTCATTGAGGATAAGCAAATCATGCTAAATTGTATAAATGAGATTAATTCATAAGTAATTAGCCACTAAACGAAAAAGTTACGAATCGCACTGAGATCATGTTAGATTGTCAGATTATCAGACATATTTGCCCTAGCGAAATCCTCTGTGGTGAGTGAGATGTTCTGTAAAAAGGTACGCAAACATTACTTTGTTTAAGATTCTTTCGTGTTCAGCAGTTTTGTTTTGTCTTCGTGGATTGACAATACAGATACAGCCACCCATAGGTATGGAAAGATACATCCACTCATGCAGGTGCAGAACCCACATTCACATATCAGCTGCCTATCGTATATTTGGTGTGTTCAACGTACAACTTTTTGGTTCAGATGGGACAGGACATAGTGTGAGGAGACATTTTCATCGATGCTAGTTCTTTGACATCGACTTGGTGGGTCCCAGACTTTAAAAATTGAAAATTTCCTAATTTTACTGAGCAATGCTTCAAAAGTTGTGACCATATATTCACACTGACTTCGTTTACATGGACACCAGTAATCAAATTATTTGCCTTAATCTAATTAGGACAATAATAAGATGAAGGCGTTTACATGAGATGCTTTTTTAATGTGCCTTTCATGATCCCGTTTTACATGTTATAGCACATAATTCTATTAACGTCATTGCGGCACCACGCTATCCACGTTTCCTCCAGAGTTTCATGTAATTTCAGGTGTTTCATTTTTAATCTGTCGACTTTAACTGCAGTTTGGCACTTTCACTTTCATTTGCACACATTTCATGCATGCCCCCCGTGACAGACGAGATATTGGATGCAACTATGAACTGATGGAATAGTGTTGTTTTAATGTTTAATTTGTTTTAAAGTTCATACCGCATGCTAAATGAAAAAAAAAAAAAAACAGCCACTCTGTGTGTGTGTGTGTGTGTGTGTGTGTGGACTATCCTGTCGCAAAACGCGGCAAGAAGTCCTAGGTAATAGTTTGATTAAGGTGTTTACATGTCTGTACTGCACTTCAATAATGCGACTAAAATCGCCATACTCCACATGTCTTAATTCGAATAATCTTTAGTTCGATTATGACATTAATCAGATTAAATAAATCAAAAATCACTGTTTACATGGTAGACTCTTAATCCAAAGACTCGTGGTATAGGTGAACTGGGTAAGCCAGAGATGGGTTGCAGCTGGAAGGGCATCCGCTGCTTAAAACATATGCTGGATAAGTTGGCGGTTCATTCCGCAGTGGCGACCCCAGATTAATAAAGGGACTAAGCCGACAAGAAATTGAATGAATCAATGTAAATGTAGAGTAGATACTACTGAACAACAGTCAGCGACCTCCAGCTGTTCGCTCGCTGTCATTGCGAACGTATGGTCACACTTTCAGTTGCATACGTCTCAGCACAATTAGAACATTTCCTTATTCACGGCACTAATCCAAGGTGAGAAGTAGACATGTGAGGGTGACAGTGATTTCTTGCCCATATGGGCCTGTCAGCGCTGCATCTGGACGATAGGAGCTTGGCAGTGCTTTTGAGAGTTTGTGTGCATGCACGAATGCTCGGGAGCATCAGATAATTAAAAGCAGTTCTTCTCAGTCCAGTCAGTGGTCAGAGGTCATCCACTCTCTTGCTTAAGTCCTCGCCACAGTTCTTTGTGCTCTTTTTCACCCAGCAGACAGAAGGCATTATTTTCAGCCGGGCGGCCGCAGACGTGCACCATCATGCGAGAGCACTTCATGCTCCAAAAACCGCAGAGCACCAGGAGCTGTGGTCAAACGCAGCCTACACAAAACCCCCCATGAAGCACCTGCCTCACACATGCAGGGGAGCTCTTGTGGAGCCGTGAAAGTGGTCAGTTTGTTGACAGCTGTTTCCCGAGACGGGAGGTATTGATTATCTCTTGGGGGTAGTGTGAGGTTGTTTCAGCCTCTCTCAGGACTATCCACCTCCATCCCTCTTTATTCTCGCCTTACAGGACAAAGCGAATGCCTCTAGGGAGAAAGCCTGCCAATGTCCAGACAAGTGTTGAATATTTGATGTGTCCCCAGTGGCATGGAAAGTCTGTTAATGGCAATCTTTAACATACGACCCCCTAGATCAAAGAAGTGACACTCTGTGTGGACATACCCTATCAATAATGTACCACCGCAGACCAAAATTAACACACACACACAGGCACAACACTAGAATCGAAAAACGGAATGACAGACTAGATCGTTGTGGTCGGATATTCAGTGTCGTGTCATTGTTGGGTTTTTAGATTTACTCAAGTCTACTGGCAAAAAAGGGCCATTGTCGATTTTGCAGATTTTTCTACCAGTTATCAATATTTCAAGTCCAACTAGCCATTTGTCAAATTGGCTGTCCTACAGTATGGAGGGTCAAAGAGATGTTGGAGACCATCCAGCATCAGTCGCTGACACTTACTGGCAATTTGGTGTCTCTAATTGCTGCATATCTTTGGATTGTGGAAGAAAACGGAGCCCCTGGAGGTATCCTGATGTCAAAACAGCATCCTGTCACAGTCAGGACTTCAACAGAGACCTCTGGTTGGTGAGGTGATAGCACTAAACCATGCAATATCGAATGTCCATGTTTTAAGATAGAAAATACATGTATTAATGCTATGGGGAATATTCATTCATTCATTTTCTTTTCAGCTTAGTCGAACATAATAATTCAACATCAGAATTATAAACAGTTGTGTTCTGATGTCGTCACTTTACTGTGCATTAATGACCAGGACAAATTTAAAGTCTGTTCAAGTCCACCATTCAAAGTCTATTCAAAATGTAGCATTTTAACCAACACTAGACCTACACTAGGGCTGTGCAATATGGACAAAATAATCATATTGCGATTTGTTTTGAACGAATATCGAGATTTCAATTTTATTTGAGATTTTAGTAGCACTAACTGCTCGATAAACAAAACTGTAATAAATTGTCTTAAAAACAGACAACATGAAAAAATAAAAATTAACTAACCTTAATTCCAGTCATAAATAAAAATGAACAGTAAATCAAAACCACCTATTTGGTTCTCCCGCTCAACTTCGTCGTGCGCAGAGTGAGCTCTGATTGGTTAACATCTTTCTAACGCTCAGCTTAGCTGTAATTGCCCGGTGTGCTGCATCAGCTCTGATTGGTAAACATTTTTAAAAATCATGTGCACAAGAACGTATTCTGATTAAAAATCTAAATAAATTGATAAATAAAATTGCAGCCTTTGCAATTTCGCAATTTTTTTGTGATTGTGATTAATTGCACATTCCTTACCCACACATAATATTATTGTTGTTTTCCCACATTTGAAAAAATAACCATAATAATAGCCTACTTATATTACCCTTTATTTTACATCTACAGAATCGTGAGAAAATCGTGATCTTTATTTTAGGCAAAAAAAAAAAAAAATCGCGATTCTCATTTAGCCAGAATCATGCAGCTTTACCATAACAGCAATATTTTGTATACTCTTATAGATTATCTGACACTCTCAAAAAGATTAGATTTAGATTAGACTCAACTTTATTGTCATTCCACATGTACAAGTACAAGGCAACGAAATGAAGAGTTTAGGTCTAACCAGAAGTGCAACAGCAGCAAGTGTAGAATACAGGTATAAATTATAAGATGCAGTTATAGAAAACAATAGGGATATTTACAGATGGATGTACTATGAACATTAGTTATGAGCCGAGATTTACAATAAATGATAGTACGTACAGGTTGATATTAATAATCAGAAGTGTGCAGATAGATAAACATAATTACAAATATATGTAGAGTGGGTGTGTACATAATTACAAATATACATGTACAGTGGGTGTGTACGGTTCACATAAATGAATCAGTGCAATTTAGGTTGCTTATTAATAATCAGAAGTGTGCAGATAGATAAACATAATTACAAATGTAATTATGACGTCATAATTAAATTTGTAATTACATTCGAATACAAAATGACGTTACACCAGTTAATTTTTTCCTTGACATACTCATCAAAGTTGGCAGTTTGCTGTTAAATGTAAGGCTTGAATGTAAGTCAATATCCATTACACTGTAAAAAAATCCAACTTACAAATAGTTAACTTAAGTTAGGCGGACATATTTTTGAGCTCAGAGTTGAAATTACTCATAAAAATGATTAAACTGCATGTTTGGAACTGTTTGTTCAATGAAAGTAAAAAAACTCAGTTGAGAGGACTTTAAATTTTGATTTCTCCATATCTTCAAAAACTAAAAAGTTGAGTTAACTTAAAATTTTAAAGCAACCGGCTGCAAAGAAATTTTGAGTTTATTAAGCTTCAGTGTTTGAAGTTGTGGCAAATTACTCCGTAATGTATAATTGACTTGTCGGCGCCAGTGGTGTAGTGGTTAGTGCATTGACACATGCACTCCGGAGTTCACAGCGACCCGAGTTCCATTCCCGCCTCGTGGTCCTATGTTGATCCTTCCCCTCTCTCTGCTCCCCATGCTTTCCTGTCAATACTCTATACTGTCCTGTCCATTAAAGGTGAAAACCCCGAAAAAATAATGATTAAAAAAAAAGTATAATTGACTTAAACCAGCCTTTTCAGTCAACTTAAAAAAATAATTTGGCCCAACTTCAACCATTGAAGTTCAATAAACTCAAAATTTCTTTGCAGCCGGTTGCTTTAAAATTTTAAGTTAACTCAACTTTTTATTTTTTCCAGTGTAGTAGCCTAAATAATGGCACATTTCTAATGCAAGGCATAGCAGTTCTTGAGATAAATAAATGTTTATTCGCTCTTAGCGAGATGCGAGTTTCCAGTGCACACAGCCATGAAGGACTTGTTGTTCATGCAGCTTTTTTTCCCTGCTTCACACTGTCAAATAAATGACCTCTATGTAAACAGGGACTGGATGGGAGCCCAGTTCAACTCAGATATGCTCAAAGCACAAACAGGAATGAAAGTTTGAACAACAGAAGTAAAAGAGATGCTAATTCAGCTTCCCTGGAGTAGTTCTGTGATGTCGAGCGAAAGAAAGAAAGAGAAGATTCGCAGAGAGAGAGAGAGAGAAGGGAATCTAACATACACAAGATGCAATTGCATGTCGCATGGCTACACTTTGACATTAATACAACTTGAATTATCTAGACACACCAGAAAAACAGCAATGATTCATGTCCACATCTCTGATTTCAGGCAAAACCTCCATCTCCGCGCATGTGTGTGTGAGCATGTTTACAGTTTCGTGCTCCCATTACCACCAACTGTGTTTTACTTTCACACAAGCGCAGTACTTTTCATGAGAGTCAAAATATGGGAAACACCGAATGGTACATTACTGTGCCAGCTCAGCGGGATTCAGCCGCATGACATGGTTGTCTAACCCTGAACTCCGTCAAACTCCGTTTAATGAGGCCAGCAGGACCGGGGCATGAGCCGGGCCAGGAGGGGTCTTAAAAAGCTCTGCAATGCGGCGGAGAAAGGACTGGATAGACAAGGACATTGCACTGCCCAAGTGTTCAATTAGCATAGTTTAAAGCGGTCCACACCCCGAGCGCAGCGTGGGGTCCAACAAGGACACCTAAAGCGTACAACTTACTTCACAAACAACTCTAAAGTTTGCTAACCCGTCACAATGCCGCCAAGGGACCGCGAACCGCTCAGGGCTGCGATCTAAGAGCACATCATTTTAACAGTGAGAATTCTGACACGACATTCGGAGTGATCAAATTTTTAAACCTCTTAAAAACCTCAATGCATCAGGCGGCGTCTACTGTCCTCTAGAACATTGGCACAGACGCGTCCGCCGCTTTAATTAAGCATTTCATTTCAGCATAATGCCATCTCAGTAGTTTTAACATCGACAGCCCCGAGGATTTGGCAGAGGAATAGAAGTTTGGTGAAGTGAGTTGGGAAGCTTCTTGGCGCGTGGAGATGGCGAGAGGTGGTGTATAGTTTTTCTCGGCGTGGGCGGACGGACGGGGAGAGGAGTATCTGAGTTGTGGAATGTCGTGGCAGATGGAGGCAGATGGCCATTCATATTCCTGTATCTCATTACAGCTTCTCAGAGTTTCATATGATCAGTAAAAAACTCACTAACAGATGCATTAGACCTTCAGAGCGCGGCCTGTTCGGTCGGGGGAGCTGCTTTTACTGGCCAAGAGGGCCGCTTTTACACACGCGCGAGCGGATGTAATAGATGTATCTGCCTTGCAAATATGAAACGGTGAACTGCAGGGTGGCACAAATCTGACTGCTAATATGTCTTAGCTTTAGACCGAAATGCAAGTTAAGAAAGAAAACACTGAGAATCCAAGAAGAAAAAATTGGAGAATTTGAAATGATGTCAGAATAAATACAATGCAAGAAAATATTTAAACATTAAAAATATTTAATCAGGTAGTGGTTACCTTTTGGGCAGCACCGTGGCATTACAGCAAGAAGGTCGCTGGTTCGAGTCCCAGCTGGACCAGTTGGCATTTCTGTTTGGAGTTTGCATGTTTTCCCCTTGTTGGCGTAGGTTTCCTCTGGGTGCTCTGATTTCCCCCACATATGCTACAGGTGAATTGGATGAACTAAATCGGCCGTAGTGTATAAGCGTGTGTATAAATGACTTTGTATGGGTGTTACTCAGTACTGGGTTGCGGCTGGAAGGACATAGGCTGCGTAAAACATATGCCGGAATAGTTGGTGGTTCCCTCCGCTTTGGTGACCCCTGATATACAGTTAAAGTCAGAATTATTAAACCCCCTGAATTATTAGCCCAACTCTTAATTTTTTTTCCCCAATTTCTGTTTAATATATTATAATATTTCACTAGATATTTTTTCTAGATGCTTCTATACAGCTTAAAGTGACATTTAAAGGCTTAACTAGGTTAATTAGGTTAACTAGGCAGGTTAGGGTAATTAGGCAAGTTATTGTATAACGATGGTTTGTTCTGCAACAAGAGGCTAATAATTTTGACCTTAAAATATATTTTTTTAAATTAAAAACTGCATTTACTCTAGCCGAAATAAAACAAATGAGGCTTTCTCCAGAAGAAAAAATATTATCACACATACTGGGAAAATTTCCTTGCTCTGTTAAAAATAATTTGGAAAATATTTTAAAAAGAAAAACAAATCAAAGAGGGTTTAATCATTCTGATTTCAACTGTATAAGTGACTAAGCCGAAGGAAAATGAATGAATGAATGAATGAATGTTTAATCTGGTAGTGGTTACATTTTAGTACAAACACATTTACTGTCTGAATTGTAAGGACATCTAGTCCTTCGAGTAGGTTTATTTTCAATGAAATGTGCAAATTCACTCACACGCTAATTTGAATGAATCTAAAATAATAAATTAATTAAAAATAAAGATATTAAAAACACTGTAAAGGGCGCCACGGTGGCGTAGTGAGTAGCACATTTGCCTCACAGCAAGAAGGTCGCTGGTTAGAGCCTCGGCTAGGTCAGTTGGCATTTCTGTGTGGAGTTTGCATGTTCTCCCCGTGGTTGTGTGGGTTTCCTCCGGGTGCTCCGGTTTCCCCCACAGTCCAAAGACATGTGGTATAGGTGAATTGGGTAAGCTAAATTGTCCGTAATGTATGAGTGTGAATGAGTGTGTATGGATGTTTCCAGGAGATGGGTTGCAGCTGGAAGGGCATCCGCTGCATAAAAACAAAATGCTGGATCTGTTGGCGGTTCATTCCGCTGTGGCGACCCCGGATTAATAAAGGGACTAAGCCGGAAAGAAAATGAAAGTATGAATGAAAACACTGTAAAACTTTACTGCAAGGTCCCTTGCTTAATGTTTACATTGTTAATGTTAAACTCATTTCTACTGAATATTATTTATACATATACATTATTCACATGAAAACATGTAAAAGCTAATGTTGAAATTGAACATTAACTATTCTCAGAAATAAAGGTACA
>CAIGQQ010033860.1:2171223-2184001 GCA_903798035.1 Danio albolineatus
AGCCCCAGTGCGCCCGCCAGTGTCTGCTCCAGCCCCCATTGGGGGTGGGGGGATGGGGTAAATGTCACGGTTCAGGGATCTGTGTGTCTGTGTGTGCTTATGGCTGTACCTGTGTTGGCGTGAGTGTGTTGTTTGACTGTCTGTTTACTTTCCCCGTCAGCTGTGTGGTCACGTGGAGGAAATCATCCAATCGGCTGATTAGCGACTACAGCTGTTTGTTGTTACCTCCGCTATTTAAGTCCTGTGTTCACGTCTCTTTTTTGTCAGTCCGTTTGTACAACCTCTGTTTGTGTTTCTCAGGCTCCCTGCGTGTTATGCTGGTGGTGAGTTGCTATGAATCTCTCTCCGTTGTGGAAGTCATCTTCTACGGCTATTACCTGCTTCCTGAACTGTGTCTCATGTGATCGACTATCGGCTTCCTGAACTGTGTCTCATGTGATTGACTATGAGTTTCGTTTGTGACTGCTACTTCCTGGTTTACTGTATGAAGTTTTCATCAGCTGTTTAGCTGCATCGTTTCCACGAGAAGATATTCCTGTGTTCTCCTCCACCTCATTCACGAACTCTGTTATTTGAGCCTTGTTGGAATCCATCTTGACATTAAACTTCTGTTTATTTTTACTCTCGCACTTGGGTCTCTCTGTTGTTTTGTGACATGTATATCTGCCACATTCATTTCAAAGGAGCGCTACCCTGTACTAAAATGGCGGATATCATATATATTGATCTCAATAGAGAACAATAGTAGACGACATCTAATGTAAATATCTATGGATGACTTCAGCCACAAGTCCCTTAGCCACACCCCTCTTACCATTAGTTTGCTACAAGTGCATGATACCCAAAAAGAAAGCTCCGTCCCCTACTCAATATTCAATTTCATTTGAAAGTTCATCAACATAACGAAATGAAATTCTCGAAAACCTTCACTTCATCCGTACTTTAACATGGTAGCTAGTTTTACCTGGGTTGAGCTACAGTAGATTAGATGTTCCCTCAGCTATATCTCAGATATTTAGCTGGTTTTTCAGATCGGTCAGATGGATGACCAGTGCAAATAAAAAAAAGACCAGGTGGTTTTCCTTGGTTTAATCTCTTTGTAGCTGTGCAGTGAGGATCTTTTTTTAATTAAAGCTGATCAGCGGTGGCGGTAACAGTGAGGTGTTTCACTGCTAATACTCTGAGTGGACATACCAGAGGTCCTAAATTCTGTTGTTGGAGGCAGAAAGTAATTGGACTCTAAGCTGGCCTCTCAAATAAATCAAGTCTTTATGGCCAATTCCAAGCCCAGAATTCTGCTGTATCTTCTTTACAAACACACTCTCTCCTGAAGGAAACTACAGCGCGATACACACACACACAATAGGATTGTGAAAAAGCGCAGCGGGCGATGTTTGTTCTCACTGAGTGTCTGTTTTACATGGCAGAGAGCTGTTTACAGACTTAAAGCAGACAGCTGAAAGCGAATCCTGCTGTGAAGACTGACAAAACATGCACACATTTACACACATGAACATCGATACAGGTTACACACACACTGACATGAGGTGAGTGAAGCGTGTCTACAAAACTGTGTGTTTGTGTGTGTGTCACCTGACAACCTTTATTGCAGGTTAATGTGACAGAGACACACTTTGGGAGATTTCATAGCTGATTATATGAGTGTAAATACTGATTGATCTTTCTTATCGCTCAAGCTCAGACTAAATAAAATGATTTGTAGACAAAACAAACATGTCTTCAAAGCATTATTTACCAATAAGGAAAACCCATATATAGGTGCTGTAGATTGCAGTACTCCAGTGGTCTTTTTGCCAAAGTCATCATTATTATATTTTATTTTATTTTATTTTACACCATAAAAAATATATCTGTAAATTAATAGTTTCAATATTTTGTTATGAACAGGTGTTTTCTCTTTATTTATGGTTATAAATTAAGTCCTAAATGATAGAACATGGTTTATTACCAGGTTTTTGTACCATAATATAAAAGACCAATGTTAACATTTTATATCCGACTTTTCAACATAAAAGATTGCTGGAAGTATTCTAAAACATAATTAATTGGGAAAAAATTAATCACAAAACACAGGAAACATTTATTTTATGGATTTTTTACAGTGTGTATTTTAAATTTAATTTAATTTAATTTGATTTAATTTAATTTAATTTAATTTAATTTAATTTAATTTAATTTAATTTAATTTAATTTAATTTAATATTTTTTATTTTATTTTATTTTATTTTATTTTTTTTATTTTATTTTATTTTATTAACATGTAACGTAATGATGAAATGTACCGAAATTTTAAAAATCAACTTTTAAACACTGCCTCATGACAAACCTCCCCATGGTTAAAAGCAGAACTCTGCATGTTGGGGTTCTTTCGCACCTGCCTTATTTAGTTACGTTGAATCATAGAGTTTGTTTTCCCTCTTGGTGGGGTTCGTTTGGGCAGGTGTGAAGGTAGCAATCGCACTCGAATGCGCACCAAAAATAAACTTGAAGAGGAACCATGGAGCGGTTTGTTTATGGTGAGAACATGATCCAAAATGAAGACCAATGTTAACATTTTATTTCCGACTTTTCCGCATAAAAGATTGCTGGAAGTATTCTAAAACATGATTAATGGAGAGAAAAAAATCACAAAACACAGAAAACATTTAATTTACTGATTTTTTTTACAGTGTGTATTTTTATTTTATTTTATTTTATTTATTAACATGTAACGTAATGACGAAATGTAACGAAATTTATCTAATTATGAATCAACTTTTAAACACTGCCTCATGACAGCACCCCCCTTGGTTAAAAGCAGAACTCTGCATGTTGGGGTGCTTTCACACCCGCCTTATTTAGTTCTGTTGAATCGTAGAGTTCATTTTCCCTCTTGGTGGTGTTCGTACAGATTACAGAGTACAGAGACCTACTTGAAGAGCAACCCTGGAGCGGTTCGTTTATGGTGAGAACATGATCCTAAATGAAGACCAATATTAACAAATTATTTCCGACTTTTCAACTTAAAAGTTTGCTGGAAGTATTCTAAAACATAATTAATTGGAAAAAAAATCATCACAAAACACAGAAAACATGGATTTTTTTAGTGTGTAATTTAATTTTATTTATTTATTTATTTATTTATTTTATTTTATTTTATTTATTTTATTTTATTTTATTTTATTTTATTTTATTTTATTTTATTTTATTTTATTTTATTGTTTTATTTTATCACAAAACACAGAAAAAAATTAATTAACTTATTTCTTACAGTGTGTAATTTAATTTAATTTAATTTAATTTAATTTAATTTTATTTTGTATTTTTTTATTATTTATTTATTATTATTATTATTTTTTTTTTATTAACATGTAACGTAATGACAAAATGAATGAAATGCTGCAACACAATCTGACTGCAATTCATAACTTTGATTTAGTGGCTAACTTGAATGAATAAATTCGTACAATCTGAATCATACAATTTAATAGGATTTGCTTATCCCCCAATAAAGGTTGGGTTTAGGGGCAGGGTTGGGTGCCATGCCTCCTTTTTTTAATACATTTTCGTATGACTATATTCGTACAAATTAGCCACTAAACTGAAAAAATTTAAAATAGTTACGTTTCCTCATGACAGAAGGCTGAATAATTATAAAACTATGAAAATGTCCAGTTTAAGTAAGTCAAAAACGCCTTAAAGTTTGCATTTAATACGAGCAATACTTCAAATACAGTTTACTTTAAGATACAGTTGAGTGTCTGAGAACGTTTACATTCATTTCACACATTATTTTGAAATATAAAAAGTATATGATAAAAAGTTTACTTCATTTCCACTAAGGAGATTCAGCCCACCATGAGGCTTTCTGTGACCTTCCACCACAATCTGGCATCTTTTTCTATTTTTTAGCAAATGTAGTTGTTGTTTTTGTGTCTCTACTGCAAGTAATGACGCAATAAATCAGCAGGTTCCCGTTATAATGACTAAAGCTGTCTGTACTGCAGCAGAGAGCATGTTGATTCTCACATGTCCGCATTATAGAACAAAGAAACAAAACTACATTTCTCACGTTGTAATCAACCAAGCATCCTACACTTCACATATGATCATGCAGAGGACATGAAATATAGTATTTAAATTTCAGTAAATTGGTAGAGGGCGACACGATGGCTCAATGGTTAGCACTGTCACCTCACAGCAAGATGGTCACTGGTTCAAGCCCAGTTCTCCAAGTATTCGCGTTAGTTTCCTCTGGGTGCTACGGTTTCCCACACAGTCCAAAGGCATGTGGTATAGGTGTTCTTTAATGTTTTTAAAAGGTAAATGTAGGCTATACAGTGCGTTGTTAATTACAGAGCTCCTCAATTTAAAAAAAAGAGAGAGAAAAAACTTCGCCTCAGCCTGCAGGTAACTCAAAAGTAACGCAAAAGTAACGTAATGCATTACAAGTACTAGTTACTTTTGTTTGGAAGTAACTCAGCATTGTAATGCATTAATTTCTAAAGTAACTTTCCCCAACACCGATAGCTATAAACATGTGAGGGTGAGTAAATAGTGAGTAAATATTCATTCAATATTCAAACTATCCTTTTAAAACTGACACTTGAAATTAAGCTAATTATGAATCAACTTTTAACCTGCCTCATGACAAACCTCCCCATGGTTAAAAGCAGAACTCGGCATGTTGGGGTGCTTTCACACCTGCCTTATTTAGTTCGGTTAAATTGTAGAGTTTGTTTTCCCTCTTAGTGCGGTTCATTTAGACAGGTGTTAATGTAGCAAATCGAACTTGAATGCGCACCAAAAACGGACCAAAAAAAGAGTACAGAGACCTACTTGAAGAGGAACCATGGAGCGGTTTGTTTATGGTGAGAACATGAGCTGAAAGTACTGCACCTTTTTGGACTAATCCAGCTGCCGTAGACCAATTCGCTGTCCCATCTAATGGGGAGTGGAGGAAAAATATTTGTTGACAGCGTTTATCTATCAATTTTAAACAGAGTGAAAGAGGGAAACCATTACCTGATGGATCATTGTTAATATTAATGGAAGATGACCATGTCGCAATTTAGCTAAATTAATTCACTGCTCCTGCTCCTGAAGTAGCTTGCGATGCGCCTTCGCCGATTGCAATGCATTTAAACATTGTTTTCCAGCCGCAGCTGCTTCTCATTCTCAAAATGTATAGTTGTCTAAAGTGTGATACAAACTATTTAGTATACCATGACCAGGGATAAAATCAGCCAGCGTAGTCGTCCCTACATAGTAAAAATCAACATTTTGTGTCTGCCGGTTTGTTCACTTGCAGGAGTTTCATTGACATTTACCAGTATGTTAATTCTGACCAATCAAAAAGCAGTTTAAGAAATACGTTAAATAGCATCTGGCCAATGAGTGATGTGGATTTTATCACATGACTGCATTTTGTTTCTTTTCAACTGGTTCTGGCCAAATCAATCAGTGCGCACATTCAGCACCCACAAACGGCAGAAAAATGCTACAACCTCATTTGTTTGGTCCGGACTAGGCAAGGGCCGGTATAAGATTCTGATGGTATGATAACCCTGGATAAAAATATCCCAGTTTCACGGTTTGATGATATTGTGATTACTGCTCTTGAGAAACGTTTAAAGTATTTTGGAGCAGTAAACATGTCAGACTAAATACGAAAAATGAATCATTGACCTCTGCTGTCTTCATTTGTTTCAAAAACACTGATTTCTTTACAATTTAAAACGGCATCTTAGGATATCTTTTCAGCTGGAGATAATGTTGTCCTAAAAAACAACAATAAAAAAAAAAGTAAATGAAAAATTTTCCACATACCTTAGGAACGGTATTACAGAAAAGTTTGGCAGTTTTAAAACCTTGCTTTTCCAAACCGTGGTATACCTTGAAAACGGTTATCGTCCCATGCCTAGTCAGGACCAAATGAACCAACACAGGCTCATTGTGAAAACGTAGTCCCGAGTACGTTTTGGGAGATCGCACATTACATGGTCAGAGGTACGTACGGCTGCGTTTCATTTTTTAAACGAACGCTACAGGGCGGTGTGACGCCGCTGCTTTTCACGCTTACCAGCCGACCGCTTGCCTCGTGTGGACGACTTTCCCGCTGCAACCAGTTTGTCCGGTTAGCTCGCTGTGTTCGCCGGCGGACTCGAGACGCAGAGAGGAGTTGACCACAACGACGGGGTTCGAGTCCGGCGAGGAGCGGTTCCAGAAAGCAGGTAAGACAAACACAGAATCCATAAAACAAAGTAAACTACTAAATAACAGGGTGAGAATGTGGTAAAGTCTGAAAATGTGGTAAAAATGAGACGAGGGGCTTTTGTTTTATTCCGGATTGCTTTTTTGAAAGTTGTTGGTTGGGTTTAGGGAAGTGTGTGGGTGGCTGGGTCTATCGATAAATTTTTGGTTGGGTTTAGGGAAGGGGGAGGGTGGATGGTCGGATGGTCCGATCGGATGGTCAGTCAGTCATTCAGTCAGCCGAACAGTCAGCAGACAGCGGCCTCTGGTGGGTTTACGCGAGAACGGCAGGCGTGAACGGCACTCGAGAGAGACATTTGAGATCTCAAAAAGCATCCGCAGTGGCCTCTCGTGGACTTGCCAAAGCAAAAAGTGCAAAAAGACGTACCTGACGAGACGTATTCCGTAGCCTCCAGAAACGTACTTGGGACTACGTTCTTAGAATGAGCCTGGGTTGAAATGAACCAAACCACAAATGTGAAAGCACCCTTAGTTAAGTATAAAGGTAAAAGAAGTAGTAAAGGTAAAGTCAGAGATATATTTGCGTCCAATGTTTGATCCTGTTTGTCGCACTGCATGACTGTGACTCATTACAGTGTCATTTAAAATGCCTCTCACTCTTCTTTCCTTTCCGTCTTCACTTTTTCTCTCTTAGCTTTAATAGCTGTCTCTGCTCTCCACATTTGTCTCTCCCTAATGGCTTTACTTGTTCCTGCTCTCGCAGCGTCTCTGCTTTTCCTCCAGAACCGGAACAGCACCGCTGAGTTCGGACCAAAGGCTGAGTCCCTTCCTAAAACTCAAGAGGGATTATGAGCCCAGTTAATCAGAAACCTTTCCACTCTTAAAGCACAGTGTGTTTGTGCTCGACAAAGCGTGCGCTAATCTGCTGCTTTCCTTTTGTGTTTTCTTCCTCTGATCAAGAACCCAATTACAGCTTTAAGGAAACGCAAACAAACAATGAGTGCGGCGCAGAACACAGTGTTTCTCACTCTCTTAACCAAATCAATCACCGGCTTCATGAGATTCCTGATTAGCAATTAGCATGAGCTGGAGGGGAGCTGTCGATACACAAGTGAAGTGAAACGCTATTGATAGCATTAGAGACCGTGATGCTTTAAAATACAACAGAAGCACTATTGCTCTTTCATTACTGAGATGTGTACCTGTGCCATTAAGCGAGAGTTTATTTATTCTGTGTTTTGTAGGTTTTAATGGTTGCCGTGTTCGTCATCAATCACTCACGCCATGAAAAGAAATGGATTTTTGCAACTAAAATTATTGATTTTGTGGTGAGATTTTATACACGGTTGAAGATAAAATTATAAGCCCCCCTTTATATTTTTCCCTAATTTCTGTTAAATGGAACAAAGGTTTTTTTTTTCAATAGTTTTAATATCTAATTACTAATAACTGTTCTCTTTTATCTTTGCCATGATGACTGTACATAATATTTGACTGGATATTTTTCAAGATGCTATTTTTTTTTAGCTCAAAGTGACATTTAAAGGGTTAACTATGTTGATTAGGCTAATTAGGCATGTTAGGGTAATTAGGCAAGTCATTGTATAACAGTGGTTGGTTCTGTAGACCAACGAAACACTTCACAACTTCAATCCCTATATACTGTAAAGTTGAGACAGAATGGCTCATAACTGAGAAATGCTGCGCAACATGACTTCTAGGATCATGATGTCGAATAGCGTATCGATGTTCCGAGATGCCAATCTTTAGAGGTCTACTCGTCTTACCTACTGTACATAACATAAACAACACGGGCACCGCAACAAATACTATAGATAACGATCACGGTCTTGCACGAAATAGTGCTTCCCATATTGAACTTTTTCGCTGTATGGGGATGTGTGAAAGTTGACGTTTTATATATGAAGTTACATTGTAAACAACATCTGGCAACCACAATTGCAGCTTAATACCGTAAAATTAGACCGATATACTCTTTTTGTCAAAGTTTGCTAAAGTGTACTTATTTTTCACAAGAGAAAACATTCCATCAACCCTAGTTAATTATAAATTAACAATAAACAACAGTATAGTTACAGTAGAAGGTCAAGTTATGAAGCCAGCGTAATTATCTTCCCTATACCTTTTGGGAAAGCCTTTAATTCCCATTACTCCCTACTTAAGCGGCTCACTAATGCCAAGTGAAGCAGAATGCACTCAACACACTATATTCAATCTAATCAACCTTTTTTATGCTGTTAATATCACTATGAAAATGCAAATAGTGGAACCAGATTTCCTCCTGGAGCGACGCCTAATCCACCCGATGCCTGATACGTAATTACATGATTACCATGTTTCATAATGAAGCTGATGAGGGGAAAAAACAGGCATGGCAATCTCACAGTAAGCTTTCAACAGCTTCATGTAACTGGCTGGAAGGCTGGGACTAAGGAATAAGTATGCAATTTTACTTAAATTTTACTGCAGTGTGTTTCTAACACCAAAACGAAAATAGCCACTTTATTAGGTACACCTGTCCGACTGCTTGTTAAAGCAAATTTCTAATCAGCCAATCACATGGCAGCAAACTCAATGCATTGAGTGCATGTAGACATGGCCAAGACGATCTGCGGCAGTTCAAACTGAGCATCAGAATGGGGAAGAAAGGTGATTTTGAGTGTCTTTGTACGTGGTATGGTTGTTGGTGCCAAACAGGCTGTTCTGAGTATTTCAGAAACGATGATCTACTAGGAAAGAATATGGCCAGCAGTTTTGTGGGCGCAAATGCCTTGTCAGAGGAGAAAGGCCAGACTGGTTCCAGCTGAAAGAAAGGCAACAGTAACTCAAATAACCACTCGTTACAACCGAGGTCTGCAGAAGAGCATCTCTGAACGCATAACACATCCAACCTTGAGGCAGATGGGCTACAGCAACAAAAGACCACAACAGGTGCCACTCCTGTAAGCTAAGAACAGGCAACTGAGGCTACAATTCACACAGGCTCACCAAAATTGTACAACAGAAGATTGGAAAAACATTGCCTGGTCTGATGAGTCTCGATTTCTGCTGCGACATTCAGATGGTCGGGTCAGAATTTGGCATCAACAACATGAAAGCATAGACCCATCCTATCTTGTATCAACATTTCAGGCTGCTGGTGGTGTAATGGTGTGGGGGATATTATCTTGGCACACTATGGTCCCGTTAGTACCGCATCATGGATGTGCAGCTGACAAATTTGCAGCAACTGTGTGATGCTACCATGCCAACATGGACCAAAATCTCTGAGGAATATTTCCAGTGCCTTGTTGAATCTATGTTATTAAGGCAGTTCTGAAGGCAATAACCGGTCCAACCCTGTACTAGTAAGCTCTACCTAATAAAGTGGCCGGTGAGTGTATGTTATTTAAATAGAGGTTTTATGAATTCCCCAGAGAACAAATGCCTTTAATTGGTGACTTAATGACTTGATACACAAATAACCACTGTAAAAAAAAAAGAGAGAGAGAGAAACTCCATCGACATGCATGGACGGATCGATACATTTGTCGATGCAATTAAGCATACACAAGCAATTTCACACCTCAACAATTCTCTGCCGAAAATTCTATACACCTGCACTGGTGAAGTATGTTTGGTACATCCAGCAAAGCAGAACATCTCACCAGTCTATAACAAGTAAAGTAAACCCCCATGTCCCTGCAGTTTCTCCCCTAGCCAACATTATGAAGAATAATCTCAGTGTCCGGTCGATATATTGATGGTTAAATAGTTCCCCTGGGAAAGGGGGGAATGTAAGCAATTTTAAAGGGGTCATTTTATTATTTTTTACAAGATGTTATAAAACTCTCAGGCGTCACAAAAATGTTTCAGCTTAAAATACCTTAAGGATCATTTTTTTATACCATACCAAATTATTGTTTTTGTGTTTGTTTCTTTAAATGCAAATGAGCTGTTGCTCTCCGCCTCATGCAACATGCAACGAAACCAACCCAGAGCAATGTATTTTACATTTCCCAAAAAATGAAGACGCATGCATTTCTATTGAGCCTGGGTTGAAAATTTGGGATGTTGTGATGTGTATATTCTGTAAGAAAACTCAATGATTACTGATTTAAAGGGTCCAACTTCATGTGGAATGACTTTGCAATGGCGTTTACGTGCTCAAACACCAAGATTACATACTAAACAATACATAACATGACCATTTTGAAACACCAGATACGGCAAACAAGCAGAAACACACTCCAAAAATAACTTTCACTGCTTCCTTAAACTACTTATTTAAAATGAGCTGAAACATCACATTTACAAAGGTTTTTTTGGGACAACTCAATTGGTTTATGTTCAATCCACTTTAATTTGTAAAAATGATTGCATTAACTTAATCGATTTGTGTTGGGACAACATGAATGAATTGTGTGGAACCCTGCATTTTTTACACTGTAAAATTGCTGGGATCCACACAATTCATTCATATTGTTTCAACACAAATTATGTTGACTTGACAGATTTAACCAATTTAAGTGGATTGAACAAAAAGGTTGACTCAATGAAATCTCAATAATTGTGTTGCTTCAGCTTATTTTAAATAAGCAGTGTACGGTGTAAGAAGTTTAACATTCTCAATCCATGAAATGTAGTTTGTTAGAAGATGCAGTTTATATGAAGAAGATATTTTCAGCTGAACAGATGCTCAGGGCTCCGGCTATTTGGTTGAATGTAACCTCAGTCTCACCTTTCTGATCGCTCGCTCTGTTTAATAGCTTCATGCGCCGTACAGCAAACTCTCACACACATTCACTGCTGTCGGTCCAGCACCATCTCCACGTCTGCAGTCTCCCAAATACTCAATTACCTTAATCCTCTTACTCACAAAATAATCTCCACCCTTCTTAACTTTGATGTCCCATTCTGCATCTGTGTCTGCAGTCACTATTGGAGATTTCTTGTAAGCTTTTTTTAATGCTGTGGTTTAAATTCATGAAAAATTAGAAATGGTATCTGAAAGAACAATCTCTCTGCATTCAGTGCAAACCCCTGGTTGAAGGAAGAAAGAAAAAAAAGTGATGTAATTTACTCAATCTTGTGCCATTGCATATCTGTCTGCTGTTATGATTTCTGAGAAACACAAAACTAAATGTTTAGTATATAATGTGACATTAAAAAACAGTTTATGTAGCAAGTTTTACACCAAGTTGCTATAAAGCAAAGAAACATTGAATTAAACAGCATGTCAAATTTATGGTTTTATCTGTTAGAATTATAACTAATTACAACAAGTAACAAGTATTTTAAAAATCCATTATTATTATTATTATTATTATTATTATTATTATTATTATTATTATTATTATTATTATTATTATATTATCATCATTATTATTATTTTTATATTATTATTATTATTATTATTATTATTATTATTGTATTATTATTATTATTATTATCATTATTATTATTATTATTATTATTATTATGTTGCATTACGATAATCATAATGGGTTAACTATTGCCATTTCATTAGTTTTTATTCGTAACCATGTATTTCTTTAATTGTATTGTTTTGAATATATCGATATAAATCTAAATTAAACTTATTTCAAATTTTATTTCTGATATATTTTTAATTTTGTATTCTTTTAGTTTTACAGAACAGCTAAAAGAAACTTACACATATTTTCTTGGCAACTGTCTCAAATAAGATTTGTTAGAGTTTAGTTAAATTTAACGTAATAATATAAATCTAAATATATATAAAAATATACAATAAAATAAATATATTATTATTTTTAAGTAGCAAAAATTATTTTAGCTTTATATATTTTAGCTCTTTATATACACCTAAATTAAAAACATATTATTTAGCTATATTGTAAAACTAAAAGTAACGTACACATATTTCTTTGGCAACTGTCTAAAATTAAATATATATATTTACTAATATCCTACTTCATTATTATTATTATTATTTATTTTATTATTATTATTATTATTATTATTTCAAGAAGCAGAAATTATTTTAGCTTTTTTTATTTCATTTGAGTTTTATATTTTAGCTGTCTATATACACCAAAACAAAATGATTTACATTGGTATAATTTATATTCTATAAGTAAATATAACACAGTATTTTTTTTAGTTATTGTCATTTTAAGTAGCAAAAATTATTTAGCTTCATAATTTTTAACCTATTATCAATAATACTAACTACTACTACAAATAACAACAATAATAATAATAATAATAATAATAATAATAATAACAATAATAATAATAATAATAATAATAAAAAATAAGACATTTTGACCAAATATGACAAAGCTGAAAGGCAAAAGACTGAATGCTGAGGTAGATTATGCAAAGGTGACATTCACTCAAACATTAAACGGGATAAAAGTTTATATAAAAAATGAAAACTTACTTTTAAAAAGACTACACTGACAGTACAGGACAAAAGAAAACCAGTTTGAGTCTTATCAATGAAGTGCAAAGGGCATCTGCATTCTTTCTACCTCTCTCTCTCTCTCTCTCTCTCTCTCTCTCTCTCTCTCTCTCTCTC
>CAIGQQ010033860.1:2206472-2219585 GCA_903798035.1 Danio albolineatus
ATACTGGGCTGTGGCTGAAAGGTCATTCACTGCGTAAAACATATGCTGGAATAGTTAGTGGTTCATTCTGTTGTGGTGACCCCTGATAAATAAGAGACTAAGTCGAAGGAAAATGAATGAATGAAAATCCTGACTGCCTATATCTGATCTCAAAGGTGGCTCCTTAAAGACGTCGGCGGTGGAACTAACAGAGCATGAAATGTGACATGACAGTATATCATTTCATGAGACAGGCTGTGTATCATTCACACATATAGCACGAGAGAACAGAGACGTTTCTCTGGAAAATATATCAGATATCTCTAGTATGGCAACAATTTATTGTAGGCAGACTAAATGGGAAGAAAATGACTTCTGATTTATTATTATTATTATTATTACTCCTCAAACTGTGCACATATTTGTAGATACAGAACCTGCAATCAACAAGGAAAAACACTCTTTGAAACAACATTAAATCTCATTGGTCTGATTTTATTCTCTGAAACCATTTTAAACGAAACAATTGACACAAAGAGATGAAAAAATACAGTCATAACTGAAAACAGTGATAGATCTTCTGAGCAATGATATCACTTCATATCACTGAGGAAAAACATATCTTTTATGCTTCAGTTGATCAATGGTCAGTTTAGAAATCAGGGAGGCTGATAGAGATTAGATTAGACAGATTAATTACTTCAAATGACTAAACTGTATTATTTATTTAACTTATTTAATACCCACATAAAAAAATACTATATTATTGTGTTTGTGATATTATGCTAGTGTTTGTGCTACTATGTTAGTATTTTGTGTGCTATTATGTTAGTGTTTGTGCTACTATGTTAGTATTTTGTGTGCTATTATGCTAGTGTTTGTGCTACTATGTTAGTATTTTGTGTGCTATTATGTTAGTGTTTGTGCTACTATGCTTATCTTGTGCTATTATCCCTGCTTAAAAACAGCTTAAACCAGCCTACAGTAGTTTTGTTGGCTGGTTTTAGCTGGACGACCAGCCCGGTTTTAGAAGGGTTTTGGCCATTTCCAGGCTGGTTTCTGATGACCAGCTAAAATCAGCTTGACCAGTCTAACCAGGCTGGGAGCCCAGCCAATGCCAGCTATGTCCAGCTTAAACCAGGCTGGTCAAGCTATTTTAGCTGGTTTTAGCTGGTCATTTCCCAGCCTGACCAGTTAAGACCAGGCTAGAACCCTAGCAAAGAATTCTGGCCCAGATTTGGCATAAATCTGGTAGAGCAGGCATTCATCCGGCACTGGCATACAGCATGTGGGCCAAACATGGCCCTGGTTTGGCAGAGGTGGCACCGCCTTTAAGGCGGCACACAATATTTGGGCCAGATGTCAAATGTAGTATTTGGCCCAGATGTTAGTAATTGATATGTGGGCCATGTCAGTTTGGTCAGTCTTGACCCACATTAAAAAAACATTTTTATTATTTTTAAGTAAAGAAAATAAATTCTACCAATCAGGTCACTTTGAGAAAAAGCATGGCCATAGTACGCCTAAAGCGCAATGATTAATAGGTTTATCGATTCCCTTGCAGTTGTGAAACACCAACATATCTGGCCCAGGTCAGGCCCAATTATGGGTGATTATTTTGGCTGAGTCTATATGGTCCATGTTTGGCCCTTGTCTGGAGGCTAGACTTGTTCCAGTCATGTACCGTAATTCACTGCGGCATGTGGGCCAAGCAAAAGCTGATTGTGTGGGCCAGAGCTGGGCCAGAGATATTTTGCTATGTGGGAAATTGCTGGAAACCAGCCTGAAAATAGCCAAAACCCCTCTAAAACCAGCCAACCAGGTTTAAGCTGTTTTTTGTTGTTTTTGTTGTTGTTTGTTTTTCTCAGCAGGGATGCTTATTTGTGCTACTTTGCTAGAATTAGCTTGTGCTATTGTGCTAGTGTTTGTGCTACTATGCTAGAATTCTCTTGTGCTATTATGCTAGTGTTGGTGCAACTTTGCTTGTATTGGCTTGTGCTGTTATGCTAGTGTTGGTGCTACTATGCTTTAGCTTGTGCTATTATGCTAGTGTTTTTACTAGTATGCTAGTATTAGCTTGTGCTGTTGTGCTAGTTCTATTTATGTACTAAAGTAAAGTGTTTTATACAGAGTATATTAGTAGTGATAAATATGAAGTATTTTCCCTTTGTTAAAGAATGCTACAGCATGCTACTGCAGAAGTAACTACAGTGATTGATGAACTGTAATATTGTGGTACACTTTTTTATTAAAGTGAACTGTGGCGTACTGTAGTATACATGGTTGTTGAAAACTTCTACAGTATTTGTGGTATTATTACAGAAACTATAAAAATATTACAACAGTTCAATACAATTCTGTATTACAGTACAGTTCAAAAGCAGAATACAATATGTTTACTTTAAATTAGCCTAATAGTATTTTTAGAGCTATTTATGCTGATGAAAGATTTGGATATTTCACTATTTGGATTTTGTGTTCAGAATGATTATCATCTGTGAAATAAAGCCAAAAATAGCCAATGATGTGCCAAAAAATGAACCACAAAAAAAACCTCGTTTAATAGACTGTTGTGTAGAATCAATATCACATTTCTGAAAAACAGCACACCTTCTACTGTGATATTGTTCATATAGAAGGACTCATGGGGCATTCGTGAGGTCATATGTATTGATTTTGGAGGTATTTTAGTTAAATCTCACAGTGAAAATGTGTAAGATCTGTTTGTTAGTTTTTTGTAAAGTTAGTGACATACCTCCGCACTATGATATTGTCATATATACAATACATAGTTTATTCCTATAATGTTCAGAAGTTTTGGCATTTATCCATTTACAAATGCATATGTTTTTGTACCCATACATTTTGTACCAAGTATTTTAGACCTTTAGAGCACTCATTGAATTTCTCAAAACCTGAGAGAGCTTCTTGGAGTTATTATACAAGACATACAAACTTTAATTACTTAAGTTATACATTTGTTTTATTCTATTGTAATCAGTGTATATATTCAGAATTATTAGCCCTCCTGAATTATTAGCCCCCTTGTATATTTTCCCCCAAATTCTGTTTTCTTAATTTTTTAAACACATTTCTAAAACTAGTAGTTTTCAAGAATTCACATTTAGCTGATTATTGATTATAAAGGTTGTTTGGCAAGCTGTCCCGAGAGAGAGCCCTGAGCTCATAAGATCCTCGAGCCCGAGGCTCCCTCCCGTTTGCAAGGCGAGAGGAGAGTTTGAGCTCAGGTAGATCTCGAGAACTCCCCTGCTGTAGTAGCTAATGAACAGATAGTGATTGCTCTTAAGAGATAACTACTTACTGGGAGCATGTCTATGGTTCTGATTTGAATTAGTCAATCAAATTAAGTTGCATGTTTTTGGATGGTGGGAGGAAACCGGAGAACCCAGGGGAAACCCACGTGAGCATAGGGAGAACGTATAAGCTTTGCACAGAAACGCTGGCTGGTTTGGTAAGGACTAGAACCAGTGATGTTCTTGCCATGAGGTTACAGTAATAACCACTGGGCCACCGATCTATGAAAGGAGAAGGATTAGGGGTGGAAAGGGGGATTCTTCAAAACGAAGATGGCTGTGATATGAAACTTAGTGTATTTATAGGTATTTATGGATTAGGAATCATCTGATTGGTGAATATTAAATTGGATAATGCGGGACCAGCGACAAGCAATCATAAGCACGTGATCCTCTCAAAATTACATTATAAATAAACTTAACTTAGTAAATAATTTCTACTAAATGGTTCCTTCGATCTTTGTCATTATGACAGTACATAATATTTTGCTAGATACTTTTTCAAGATACTGTTATTCAGAATAATGTGCAATTTAAAGGCTTAACTGGGTTAATTAAGCAAGTTAGGGTGTTTCACAATGTTCAGTGTCTCACATTTAATCATTTCAGAAAGTTTTCCAAATATCAAATGATTTGACTATGCTATCCACATTAGCTTATCTTTTGCTATTTGTATGCCAACAACACAGCCTCAATTTATTTCACATGATGCACATTTTATACTTCATTCCAGATTGCACTTTTCTGTCCTCTGGTATGTCTCCTGAGGTGTGAATGACCAACTGGAGGGGCTAGTTTTAGCTGCGATTGACCCATTCTGTGCTTTTATGCTGATGTTTGTAATCTCTAGCGGATGGCTTGTTGATCCTAAGTGGCATATGGTGCTGATGAGGGTCACCGTGTCCCCAATTTGCAATCAAAGTGAACTCTCGAGGTGCCGTTAAGTGTGTGAGTGTAGTGCACAATCAGGGAGCGATCGGCCCTCAAGTGACTCCAGCAGAGAAAGGTCACTGTTCAGACTTCATTTGTCCCCTGGACACTGAATTTATACATCCACACGCAGAACGTACTGTGAGGAAAAACAAACGTATGAAAATGTCACTTATGTGTCAGACGCAGCATAAACACTGTAATATATTTCACAGTGGGATGCGGGAACTAGAAAACAAGGAACAGGGGATCCAGAAAAGCTCTGAGTGCAGGAAAAAAAGAGAGATTTTCTCATTGTTATTTGCAGGGGAACTTTGCTGCTCTTTCAGAGAGTATTTCAGTATAGAGGTTTCAGATATGTTGGTTTAAATTTCTGAAATTTCTCCCAAAACACAAATGCAAATCTGTACCTCAGATACTTATTCTGGAATCTACCTCTGACTTCAGTGTCTCTAAAGTGGTAAAACATGACATAATTCTGATCAGTTACAAAGCAAACAAAAATTAAACACTTTCTTATATTTACTTTCTTAAATACCAACTTAGTTATGTTGGTTTGAATCTCTGAAACTTCTCCCAAAACTCAACTACAAATCCATACCTTGGAAGCTTATTTTGGAATCTACCTCTGTCTTCAATGTCTTTATAGTAGTTAAACATGACATAATTATAATTTGTTACAAAGCAAACTAAAGTCAAACACTTTCTTATATTCACTTTCTTAAATACCAACTTAGTTATGTTGGTTTGAATTTCTGAAATTTCTCCCAAAACTTAACTCCAGATCCATACCTTAGAAACTAATTCTGGAATCTACCTCTAACTTCAGTGTCTCTATAGTAATTAAACATGACATAATTCTAATCTGTAACAAAGCAAAAAAAAATTCAAATGCTTTTTTATATTCACTTTCTGATACACCAACTCTGTTATGTGGGTTTGAATCTCTGAAACTTCTCCCAAATCTCAACTGCAAATTCATACCTCGGAAACTTATTCTGGAATCTACCTCTGACTTCAATGTCTCTATAGTGGGTAAACATGACAATTATAATTTGTTACAAACCAAACAAAAGGTAAATATTTTCTTATATTCTTATTTATTAACTCAGTTATGTTGGTTTGAATCTCTGAAACGTCTCGCAAAACTCAACTACAAATTGATACCTCGGAAACTTATTCTGGAATCTACATCTGACTTCAGTGTCTCTATAGTGGGTAAACATGACATAATTATAATCTTTTACAAGGCAAACAAAATTCAAACACTTTTTTATATTCACTTTCTTATACACCAACTCAGTTATGTTGGTTTGAATCTCTGAAATTTCTCCCAAAACTCAACTGCAAATCCATACCTCGGAAACTTATTTTGGAATCTACCTCTGACTTCAATGTCTCTATAGTAGTTAAACATGACATAATTATAATTTGTTACAAAACAAACTAAAGTCAAACACTTTCTTCTATTCACTTTCTTATACACCAACTCAGTTATGTTGGTTTGAATTTCTGAATCTTCTCCCAAATCTCAACTACAAATTCATACCTCGGAAACTTATTCTGGAATCTACATCTGACTTCAGTGTCTCTATAGTGGTTAAACATGACATAATTATAATTTGTTACAAATCAAACAAAAGGTAAATATTTTCTTATATTCTTATTTACCAACTCAGCTATGTTGGTTTCAATTTCTGAAACTTCTCCCAAATCTCAACTACAAATTCTTACCTCAGGAACTTATTCTGGAATCTACCTCTGACTTCAGTGTCTTTATAGTCGTTAAACATGACATAATTATAATTTGTTACAAAGCAAACTAAAGTCAAACACATTCTTATATTCACTTTCTTATACACCAAGTCAGTTATGTTGGTCTGAATCTCTGAAATTTCTCCTAAAACACAAATTCAAATCCATACCTCGGATACATATTCTGGAATCTACCTCTGACTTCAATGTCTTTATAGTGGTTAAACTACACTACAATTATTAATATTAAAGGAATACATTTACATGAGCATTATGTTTTGTGGATATACATAAACAAAAGTAAACTTTTGGAATGATGTATGAAGGAAAACTAAGGAAAAGTAAAACAGTTTTCAGGGATGTCTTACTCTTACTTGCTTGACCAAAAATGACTACTTAAATATCTGATCATCTCAAAATAATCTGTGAATGTACTAGAGCTTCACCCAAGCACAAAATATTTATATATATATAACATTGCTAACTTGACAACACAGCTTGTTTATTATCAATTTCTGCCAAGTCTTTCAGGGTATGGGCTGCTTCAGATATTAGTGAGCATTTTATTGATCAGAAGATACGGCGAGAAGGTGAATTGCTAATGTCACAAAAAAATGTGCTTTGGAGCAAACAAGCTTCTAGACAACCTTAAGGATAACAGATTGATAATGACACCCCAAAGAAAATCTTAATTTTGATTTCAGTGAGACTTTAAAGTCTCACTTTGCTCAATGAATGGGATCTAATTTGTCATTTTTTCTTTCCTAAGGGTCTGCAAAAATGTCTAAGAAAAGTTTTGTTTAGGGGAAAATAGATTCAGAGACGATGTTTATAAATTCACCGAGGGTGTTTAAAATTAACGGGTGTTTGCTTTGCACACTTGAATTGCTGGGACATCATTTTATGTCAAAAATGGGCACAAAAGAAACAAAAAAAAAAAAACGTGCACTGATTCCAAGTCTAAAGCCTGAGGAAAAAAAAACTTGAGAAATGCTGAGATTTGTCGAGGATTTTGAGGGTTAGATTAATATTTCTGTAACGTGGTGTCATTTTGATTGACAGCTCCGACGTCTCCTGTTATTTGTGGTGGGCTCTGAAAATGACAACTAAGAATAGAGAAACACGTAGCTGTCATCTTTAATGAGCCTCACTCTGCCTGTATTCCTGATGGATTTCAGGTAAGACACATGCAGTCTCACAATAGACGCTTTCAGAAGATTCAGTCTCATTTGAAGACACACTGAAAACTAACGCTATCACAATCGATTCCCAAACCGACAGTGTGAAAACATTATTAGCTCACGGTATGATTACTCGGCAGATTTTTCTTCGTGTTATATATGATTGGCTTTGTTGTCGCGGACCAAAAGTAATCAATTTTATTTTTGTTTTATTCAGGGTATAATCCATTTATGTAAGAGACAGACCTAACAACACAGAGTGTTCCCTTGTCCTTCATCTTCATAATATGAAGCCTCAGGGCCGAATGTGGTGTTCCCATGACAACCGACTATGACATGGGGCCATTTTGTGTAAACAACAACATTATGGAAAGTGGAGCGACTTCAAAGAAAGTCACAGTCAAACAGTATCGCATCGCATTGAAGAATAACTGTGATTAAGAGAACTTGCCTGCTGTCTTCATGAGGCAAATGCCAAGGACACACACATTTGTACAGCTATCTTTGTGAGGACTCCCCATAGGCCTTTATTGCTTTTATACCCACTAACAGTACATTCTATCCACTAAACCTAAACCTACCTGTAAACTTAACCCTCACAGATTTTTTTACATTTTCACATAAACATTTTTCAGTGTTTTTTCCCCCTTAATTATTTTACACTTTCTTATATACCAAATCATTTATGTTGTTATGTTATGTTATGTTATGTTATGTTATGTTATGTTATGTTATGTTATGTTATGTTATGTTATGTTATGTTATGTTATGTTATGTTATGTTATGTTGGTGAATCTTTGAAATTTCTGTCAAAACTCAACTGCAAATCCATACCTCGGAAACTTCTTCTGGAATCTACCTCTGACTTCAGTGTCTCAATAGTAGTTAAACATGACATCATTAAAATTAGTTAAAAAAAGGCAAACAGTTTCTTATATTTTATTGCTAACAGCCTTATGATGTCTTATATACAGTACTGTGCAACATGTCCTAAGCATTATACGCGCTTTGTTGGTCTAAGACTTTTGAGCAATATATAATCAATTGCTGTATAATATCAGGATTCTTTTAGTACTTTCCAAAGTTTGAATTTAGGTTTAAAGTGTCATTTATTTCTTTTTCTGTCCATACAGCCTCTATAATATTCAGGTCTGGACACTATGGAGGCCATTTCATGACTGTCCGTGTTTCATCAGCTGTTTTCTTTCTCCAACTAGGATTTCACAGCAATTAGTGGATCATTATCATGCTGAAAATGAAAACTGTTACCACTGAAGTCCTTTCCAGAAGGAATGGCATATTGGATTGAAACCTATCTGTAGTTTTCATCATTCCCAATTTCATCAATTCAGACAATATTGCTAACAACACTGATAGAAATGCAGCTTAAACCAGGACAAACAGCCTTTCTCCAACATTGTCTTTCACATGTCTTAAATAATTTAAATGAAAAAATGAACTTAAACTGTTTTGTTCTAATTGTCCAGATATTTTCTGAAATAATGTGCTGTGTAATAATATCAGGCTTCTTTTAGCATTTTCCAGCGTTCGTCTTTAGGTTTAAAGTGTCATATCTTTCTTTTTCTGTCCATACAGCCTCTATAATATTCAGACCTGGACATTGTGGAGGCCATTTTATGACTGTTTGTGTTTTATCAGCTGTTTTCTTTCTCCAAAAAGGATTTTACTGCAATTAGCAGATCATTATCATGCTGAAAATTAAAACTGTTACCACTGAAGTCCTTTCCAGAAGGAATAGCATAATGTATTAAACCCTGTACTTTTCAATATTCACAATTCTATCAATTCAGACAATATTGCTAACAAAACTGGTAGAAATGCAGCTCAAACCAGAACAAACAGCCTCTGCAATATTGTCTTCACATACAGCATCTTAAATAATTTAACCAAAATAATTCAAACTCATACGCTAGCAAACCATATACATCAACTGAAAGATAATTTATTCACAAAACAATTACACTTAAGACTGGTTTTGTGGTAAAGGCTCACATATATCTATTATACCATCAGTAAAACAACAGATTTAATGTTGGCCTAAAACCTTTGCACACAACTATATATAGTTTATCCAGCTAGTTAAATTTCATAATAAAATGAAGGAATTTGAGACGAAAGATGGCACATTTCCCTTTACATAGACAACATGATAATACATAATAAGAATACAATTGGGGCAAAAATGCATATTTATTATTATTATTTATTATTTATTGTTTATTATTATTATTATTTATAGGATTATTGCTTCCTAATGAATACATAAAAATATTGAAACATCAAACAAACACTATTTTAAATCTAAATAACATTTTAAGTCCACATCACGCCATCTGTCCGTTTACAAATGTTCAAACACATCTTGCACCACGGCATCATTTCCTTCCCCTTTAAGCCTTAATTGCACTTTTCAATCTATATTTCTCTCTATGGGTATGCACTTCCCCATTGCTCTGATATCAAGATAATAAATATAGCTCAATTTCGAGACACATAAAACCGAAACGGTTTAAGATGCGACATTACCTTGACATAAAGGTCCACCCATATAGAGATGAAATTACATGTGATATTGCTTTTCTCTGAAATTATATGGGTCAAGCCAAAGATCATAATCAATCACAGTAGGCAGCAGATGATATTTCATGCTACAGTTACCATTCTGCTAAATTTCACTGAAACACTGCATGCACATACCACATAACAGCCCACATATGGCTTGTTTCACACCATATTCCTTTTTTTGCCACATACTAATTGCGTTATAAGATTTCCCTGTTCTCAAATTGCAATTGTATACTCTGACCTGCCACATGACCAAACCCGAGAGTAAACACAATTAAACTAAATGGCCTTTGAGAAAAGACCAACACAATTCCAGTCTCATTAAAGATAATGACCTTCTGAGCTCAAATATGCCTCGGGCTGTTACGTTCGGTATAGAAGTCACCTATGAACTGTTTTGGAGGCCTGTTTTGGAGTCCTGACCTTTGACTTGTTACCATGGTGCAGTCTAAGAGGTCAGAGTTTAGCAGGTTAGCATGGTCAGGTTAGCTCCTGTAACTTTCTCCATTGTGGTCCTTCATAACTAATTTCTTTAGCTTTTAATATAGCATGGAGCTTCCAACATTTTTCAAAGACGCGCTATCCATACACACAATCTGCCAATTTGACTTTAAAATAACTACATTCTCACTTAAAAACTCTTAAAACTTGATTTTGTGGCATAGTTGATGAGTATTTTTCTAATTTTGCGGATTTCCCGTCCGCCATTAATAGCCCTCATCGGTTTCATGTGCAGCACATGCGAGTTGCTGTAGTAACTGTAACCGTTTAGAAGAAGCGCATTTATTTCAAACTGTGATCAAAACTGACTGGAACTACCTGTGCGTTTCAATGAAAATATACCTCCAGCCAATCAGAATCAAGAATTTCAACACACCAAGGAATAAATTGCAATAAACGACATTATTGTCATTTTAGGACCATTTTATTTCACTCATTATATAATTCCCGAATGACAATATAATATCATCACCACCCAAGTACACTCATACAAAGAACACATAATATTTTATTATTAAGACTATTTTATTTAACCATAGTCATTTTAACAATTAGATAAGTAGGCATTGGAATCAGAATGCGAAAAAGCATTTCCTAAAAATAATAATAATAAATGTTAACAAAAAGTGCAAGGTGAAGAGTAACAGAGGCTTCGATATCTGCTACCAGATCTATTTTCAGTTGTCAGCCACCCATTTGAAAAATGACCTATAGTAATTCATAATAAATACTATAGTGTTTTTGTCCATACTGACACACCTCCAATAAAGATAGAGAAGTTGCACAATCAGCTCAAATGTTGCTAGAATTAGTTTTTATGTATGATTGATATATATTGCATCATCAAAAGTTATTGAGGCCATGTTCATGTGTTGTGCGATAAGTCGATATATTGATTATTGTGACAGGCCTACTCACCTGTGTGAGGCACACTCAGAATTGTAAAATGTTTTGAGGTTGACATGTGGTGTGGTAGGAGATAGGAGGGTCCTAGTTTTGTTTACTGTGGTTTAGGTGATTTCATTGCATGTTTAATGAATTGCATATTGTATTACAGTAAAATGTATATAAAATTAAGATAATTCTGATTTGTATTGAGTACTTCTACACTGTGAAAGTTGTCACATATTCTACATCACAAAAATGAATGAATGAATGAATGAATAAATACATCAATTTAAAAATAAATTAATTAAAAGCTTTGTCATTATTTGTGAAATATTTGTGAAGGAAAATGTGTAAATACTTTGTTTTTTTGTGTATTTATACGAATGCACATGTATATATTCATATCCCAATTTATTTTCCCCCAAAAAAACAAAGTGTCAAATATTTAAACGGTTTTCTTTAATTATTGAATTGTTCTTTGGGAAGCCAAAATGGTTCTTATAATGTAATGTAGTGTAATGTAACATGAATAAATGAATGAATGAATGAATGAATGAATGAATGTTCAACTTAATTTTTAGCTTAAATAAAAACTAAAATAAACTGTTTGCAACAATTTGCAATGAACCATTTTTTTTAGTGTAGAAGCCAAGAGATGTTTTCTTGTCAGCACACACAGACCTTGCACTGCTATCATTTGTTTTTCATATTTATAAGAAAAAGCATTGTAATATTTCCATGACAAATGTCATTCTTTCATTTCCCCTCCTTTTGTGAGTCACTGAAGAGGCTGCACTTTTATACATTTTTTTTCTCAATCTGAGAATAGGTGCCACGGTGGCATAGTGGGTAGCATAATCGCCTAACAGCAAGAAGGTCGCTAATTTGAGCCTCGGCTGGGTCAGTTGGCATTTCTGTGTGGAATTTGCATGTTCTCCCCGTGGTCACGTGGGTTTCCTGGTGCTCCGGTTTCCCCCACAGTCCAAAGACATGCAGTACAGGTGAATTGGGTCTATAATGTGTTAGTGTGTATGAATGTTTCCCATGGAGCTGGAAGGGTATCTGCTGCGTAAAACATATGCTGGATAAGTTGGCGGTTCATTCCGCTGTGGCGACCCCTAATTAATAAAGGGACTAAGCTGAAAAGAAAACGAATGAATCTGAGAATGGCCGATTGCTGTTTACAATTGCCGGTTACGGTTTACCTTAATGTTCAGTTAAAATAAGTCACATTAAAATCACTTTTATTACAGATTTTCTTTTCAGATGTTACTGCTATCTGTGCTACATGTAAAAAAAATTAACTACAAAGAAATACTCTTATTTTGTATTTCAAAAACATGCTTGTATTCTTACTCTCCAACCCAGGCTATACATTTCTGTGTGATTTTGATGTGGCAGTATGGCAGCCAGCATCTGAGTTAATAAAAATGTATATAGTAGACAGGCAATAAAAATGCTATTTGTGAAGGGATCTGATCTCTCCCAGCTGAAATGATCTTGCAAACACACACACACACACACACACACATACTCTCTCTGCATCACATTCACTGAATGGCAGCAGACAGACTGGAGAGTTCCCTTCCTGTCACATAACTGACAGAGCAAACAACAACTTTATAAGATCTTGGTGGTTTATGCATGAAAAGGGACGGCTATTCTCTGAAACTGAATTAAATGTCTCTCTGGTCCTTAAAAGGATTTCATCAGGACTGCATTGACACAGAATTCATGATGTATTCTAGATTAGTTTTACAAGCTTGCAATTCAATATGCATTTGGATTTGTACAGTGCCAATTTTTCTCAAGAAATATCTCTCTTAAGCATTTAGGAAACCCTGTCAGATATCCGGGTGCTCCGGTTTCCTAGTACTGGGTTATACATCCATCTGCTGTGTAACACATAAGCTATATATACGTGTGTGTGTGTGTGTGTGTGTGTGTGTGTGTGTGTGTGTGTGTGTGTGTGTATATAT
>CAIGQQ010033860.1:2230894-2247553 GCA_903798035.1 Danio albolineatus
GGACGGACGGACGGACGGACGGACGGACGGACGGACGGACGGACGGAAGTTATCAAAGGTCGCAACAGTGGAATGAAGCACCAACTATTCCAGCAAGTGTTTCACACATCGGATGCCCTTCCAGCTGCAACCCAGTACTGGGAAATGCCCATACACTCTCACATTCACACACTACGGCCAATTTAGTTTCTCCAATTCACCTATAGGGCATGTGTTTGGACTGTGGTGGAAACTGGAGGAAATCCACGCCAACACGAGAAAAACATGCAAACTCCACACAGAAATGCCAACTGACCCAGCCGGGCAACCTTCTTGCTTTGAGGCAACAATGCTAACCACTGAGCCACCGTGCCATCCTAGATGGATATATAGTTCAGCTTGAGCAATTACATCCTGTTGGTGGATGATGAAACGTCTCTGTTATGTGGATAAAAAGCATGTTTCTCATTTTTCTCCTTCAGTGCTGATTTTTTATTTATTTTTAGGGCCTCTTGAAGGCATAAAAATGTACTTTTATTTCTCTCTCTCTGCTTTTGATGTCCACACACTGGCATGACACTTGCCAAGGAAAGATCTTTTTTACTTTCCACATGAAAAGAGGGCATTTGCTTAGAGGTCTCACAGGTACAGTAGTAAACAACAACACATCTCATTTCATCATTCATCATAAAAGAGGAGAAAATATGTTCATATAAAACCTTGACTAACTGTAAGTGAACTGCAGCAAACATAAAAATAAAACTGAACAGTGACATAAGACCCTTTCGAAATATCTAAACCATGAGAGCTCACGACGCAAACAAGCCATGTCTCATTCAGTGTTGCAGACATGAAACATCATGGTGCATTTCTGTGAAAAGGTCTTTCAGGACCAGAGGGGAGAACAGACCCCAATACGCAAACAAAGCCGCCCAGAGACAGACTAACTCTAATCACCCACACTGAGAGGAGACAGTCAGCAAGAGAGAAGAGAGAATGAGGGGAAAAATACAGAAAGAGAGACAACTGTTATAGTAACTGAGAGAAGGATGAGCTGGAAGTCTCATGAGGACGTGAATAGTGTGAGGGAGGGAAAAAGCTGAATAGAAATCCTGTGTGAGACTGAAAGTTAATCTAGGACAAATCTGAACATTGTGCATGTCTGTAAATACCTTGACCATGATGGTGCAAAATCTGTCACTCAGGGGTGAAATTTGTCACAGGATGTACTGTATGCAAAATAGGAGAGATTACCATGCCAAACACAATCAGACAACGCTGTCAACTGCTCAAAATACGAGCGTAACGCATGACGCTGTGTGTGTGTTAGTGGCCTGCTGTGAGTCACCGATGTTCCCTTCCATCTTAGTGACTGCAAATGAATCACTGCCAACTGACCCCGATGCCACAGAGTGTGAATAAAGTCATAAACGCACCATCGCAGAAGACACAAACAAGCCTGTTTTCTAATCAGAAGGTGACGGTGAAGTAAAAATCATATTAGTTAATAATAATACTCCATCTTAGTCTGTATTTCACTCAATCCTATATACAATCCTGGTCTAAACTGTTAATTAACTCAAGCTTATTAGAAATATGTGCGTTAGACTACATTTTTGCAAAACATAAAGTACGTTGCTCTTTGTACATTTTATTGCACGTTTCGGATGACAAATCCACTAGAGGGCGCTGTACATTTTTGCAAATCTGAAATACGTCAATTAAAGTATGTTTTGTAGTATGTTTCAGATATACGTCCTTCTTGTATGTGTCTAAATGAAGGCAGTGCTTGTCGTACAAAGCAGCTAGCGAACCACTGACTTAATTTTTTTCCTAAACCCAACTGATAGTATTTTCAAAAGCAAACATACGAACAAACGGCACTGTGAGCACATTGTTTTACCATGATTTTACATTACTTGTACATCTTTTGTGGAACCATGCTTCACTGGATTCAAACCCATGTGCTCTTAATCAAAAGTACAAAACTCTACAAGGTGAGTTACCGAGCAAACTGACCACACCACAAAAGTTGTCCGTATGGAGAAAAACAGGAAAGATATGTATTAATTTACAAATCATAATCACTGATAAGTTGTTTTGTGGTATTAATTTGGTGTTGTGCAAAGAACTGCAAGAAAAGAATCCTTTATTCGTGGATAATATGTCAGTGTACATATCATTAGTGTGAAAAGGAATGTATGTTTCATATACACGTCTAAATGAAGGCAGGGCTTGTCATAGTGAACCACTGATCTAAATGTTTCCCTAAACCCAACCAATAGTATTTTCAAAAACAAACATACAAAAAAAGACACTGCAATCGCATGCTTTCACCTTGATTTTACATTACTTGTATATCTTTTGTGGAATCTTGCTTCATTGAATTCAAACCAATGCATTCTGAATCACAAGTACAACACCCTACAAGGTAAGCTACCGAGCAAACTGACCACACCAGAAAAGCTACTCATATGGAGATACACAGGTGAGACATGTATTAATTTACCAATCATAATTATTGTCAACTTGTGTTGTGGTATTTATTTGGTGTTGTACAAAGAACTGCAAGAAAATAATCCTATATTTATGGATAATATGTTTCTGTAAATATCATCAGTGTAAAAAGGAACAAGCTTTGTTGTCGTCATACTGCCTCCTAGTGTTTATTTTACCTAGAACGTTTTTGCAGTTTCACAAAAAGTTGTCCCGTGAAGGAGCACCTTATGATTAAAGTTGTTGCACGTTTGCCGGTTCCCGCCTCAGAATGAGCGAGTTTTAGCTACTTGTACATTAAGGTAGCGTTGTGAAAAAACAAAACACCCACAAAGAAACTCGACACAGGGGAACATAAAAACCTACTGCCAGCATGCAAAAGTATAAATGCACGACTACGTGCAAGGCAAGCACGTGGGTCATGGCGATCACTTGACGCAGAAGTATAAACCAGCCTTTACCAGGGCTAACACGGCATATAAACCAGCACAAAGTAGGTCACAAATAAGTTGATGATGATGATAACAACACAATTGAAAAAGTGATTAAGACATGCTTTTTTCGTTTTAATAATGGTTCAAATATCAGTAAACAGATTACTGCAAACCTAAACCACATTGCACAGTTCATTGGAATAATTTTATACAAATGCATAAGCAATTTTCATGTCCTTTCAATGGAGGCTTTTAGGGTGCTTTCACACTAGCACTTTTGGTCCGCACCCGGGTTCGTTTGACGTCATAGTACGGTATGTTTAGCTAGTGTGAACGCGTCGTCTGCGCATCTGTAAACCGTACCGAGTCCACCTGAAAGAGGTGGTCTGGGGTACAGTTCATGTGAACTCTGTTACGGTTCACTTGTAGTATGAATGCAATCGTACCAAAAGCCAGAAGTGAACTGCCAACTGTACAACAAACTTTCATAATGTTCATTTGTGTGTGTATGTCTGTGTATGTCACCTACCTTGACAACAAGCGGGACTGACCCAGTACAAACAGTGATAATGGCTGCTTGTCTCCTCCAAAAACAGCTTCTGCACACATCGCGTGATGTTCTGAACGTGTAAAATATGTTTGTGGCAGATAGTCATGAGTCACTTTCTGTATGTCCTAAACCAACAGGTTCAGTAAAAGCGTAACGAGCGCGATGTGCGGAGTGCAGACGTCTTTCCATTTTGGCGCTTTGCTTTCGTGTCCATTACCTGGCAACAGCCGTGCACAAAACAGCAGTTTGATGACGCAAGCGTACCGGGGTTCAGAAGAAAAAACACAGTGTGAACACAAACCAACCGAGAAGGTGGCAAGGGGAGACAATCGAACTTGGGTGTGGTCCAGGCAATTGAACCAAGTGTGAAAGCACCTTTAAAAAGCTGTGCAGCATAAATTCCTTTACATTTTTATTTAAAGTGGACATCAATTTAGGATGTCTCATTTTTACCAAAGTGTAAAAAACTTAAACTTATCTTATGTAAATTATATAAATGTGAACTAAAACTAAACATGCTATAAAACTGAGCTCACGTGTCTCTTCTTCAGAACAAATCCAATTGTTTGTACTTCACACAAGTTTTGTGCATTTGGCATTAACTGTAACATAAATGCTGCCTAGGTATACAAGTTATAATCCATTTAAAATGACAAAAACCTAGCAATAATCTTTTGTCCTTAAATGACATTCAACAGACGCCCAAACATAGACGACTTAGCTAAAATCAGGCTAAATTTTGACTGTCCGTGAAAGTCTATAAAACACATCTAAGAATAGTCTACAAACAGACTAGTCAGACTATTGTTAGACATCTTTTAGATTTCCACCGACAGCCCAAATTTAGCCTTGTTTTAGCTAAGCCGTCTATGTTTGGGCGTCTTTTAACACAAATTTACTTGGTGGAAAGGTACATTGTGGATATACTATACGTCTAACTGGTAAATGTGCAGTAAAATATGTTGTCAATTCTGTCATTAAAGGAACAGCTCACCCCAAAATAGAAATTCTGTCATAATTTACTCACCCTGTGTTGCAAGACCATCAGGCTTTTGTCCATCTGAAAAAAACAAATAACGATTTTAATGAAACTTAACTTCTGTCCAGCCAAAACCCTTCCACTAAAACTAAGCATCTAAACATAAGAGAGTTCATAAAGACATTGCAAAAGCAATCCATGTGAATCACGTGAGCAGAACAGCAGAACTGAGCAGAATAGGTAGATTTATTGGATCACAGCTTTAGCCAGTGTATTCAGATATAATATAGTTTATGTTTACATATATATTCATACATAAATTTAGATCCTTTTAGATTTCTGACACATCAAGCAAACAGAAAGAACGATAAAATAAAAAAGACAAAACACAGATAGATTAATCAATCAGTAAACAAGTGACAAGTGAATCAGTTAATAAATAAGCTAATTAAAGAATTATTAAATCAACCATTAAACAAAATAATAAATAACAGAATCAGCCAATTGTTGAAATGGATCAAATCAATGAATTAGTCAATAATTGAATGACTAAATCAATAAATAAGTCAATACTTTAATGAATCAATCAATGAATTCATCAATACTTTAATGAATTAGTAAATTAATAAATCAGCAGATAAATGAAAATGAATTGTCAATGAATGGATGGATAGGCAGATGGACGGTTGGATGGATGGATGGATGGATGGATGGATGGATAGATGGATTAAACAGATTTAGGATGACTAAAGGATTTGTTAATCAAGCAATAAATAAATGGATGAATCAACGAAACAGCCAATACTTGAGTAAATGAATCAATGAATCAGTCAAAATTTGAAATCCATGAATCAATGAAACAGTCAATACTTGAATGAATCAATGATTGAATCTGTCAACACCTAAATGAATGAATGAATGAATCGGCCAATGAATCAATGAGCCAATGAATCAATCAATACTTGAATGAATCAATGAATCACTAAAAAAAGTGAAAATCAATCATCAGTGGATGGCTGGATGGATAGATAGATCAAAAAAGATTTAAGATGATCAAAGGGTCTATTAATCAACTAATAAGTGAACTAATGAATCAATGTCTTAGTCAGTACTTGAATGAATCAGTCAACACTTGAATTAATGAATCAGACAATACTTGAATGAACCAATCAATGAATTAATCAATACCTGAATAGATGAATCAGTCCGTGAATGAATAAAACCGATGAATGAATCTGTCAATACCTAAATGAATGAATTAATGAATCAGCCAATACTTGAAACAATGAATCAATAAATCAGTCGATGCTTGAATTAATCAATGATTTATTAATCAACCAATAAATGAATCAATGTCTCAGTCAATACATCAATGAATAAGTCAAAACACGGTCGGTCGGTCGGTCGGTCGGTCGGTCGGTCGGTCGGTCGGTCGGTCGGTCGGTCGGTCGGTCGGTCGGTCGGTCGGTCGGTCGGTCGATCGATCGATCGATAGATAGATAGATAGATAGATAGATAGATAGATAGATAGATAGATAGATAGACAGATAGATAGATAGATAGATAGATAGATAGATAGATAGATAGATAGATAGATAGATAGAGACAGATAGATAAAAACAGTTTGAAAAAGTAAAGACGGTCGGTCGGTCGGTCGGACAGTCGGACGGACGGACGAACAGACAGACAGACAGACAGACAGACAGACAGATAGATAGACAGATAGACAGATAGACAGATAGATAGATAGATAGATAGATAGATAGATAGATAGATAGATAGATAGATAGATAGATAGATAGATAGATAGATAGATAGAACGACAGAATAGCTCATAGTTGACTTACATTTTGAGTATGTTTAAGAAAGTAAAACTCTGCTAGTATTCCTCCCACTTCTGCAGACCTGCTATTGAAGTGCATGAGTTACAGTGGCGCAGCACTTCTCCACATCTGTGTCCACTGCTCTGAGCTCAGACGCGTTCGAAACACAGCCCACCTGCTTCCACATCTCACTCCTTCAACCTCTTCCCACTGTCGACCCGTGGCACAGTTAACTGAGCCCTCGGGAGACCAGAACCTCATATTTCGACTCTATTCTAAGCGCTTTTCAAGAGCAGCTAGTATAAGACAGCAACGGCCCCTTGATGGGAATCACTGCTGCTATATTCAGGCTGGAGAAGCTCTGGCTTCTCACTAGAGACAGCTGAAAATAGCGTCTGGACTGCTGTGCTACAATTAGCCTACCATGTAAGCCCTGCATCCGCTAATATATCACTAGAAGTGGGGGGGGGTTGGGGGAATGTTGTGATGAAGCCTGTGGTTCACGGCTCACTGGAGATTCTACGCCATTCTGTGAGTCAGTCATAAACAAGTGACATTTTGATGATCCGTTTCCTCAGGCGACGTTACACTGGCGTATTCAGAGATCTGAAGACCCAAGAGCTGTTTCATTATGATTCAGTTACTTATTTTCTAGAAACGTCCTTTAAAGAAGCTTGCAGTGCTAAGTGTGTTTGTGCAAATCTCAATGTCGAGATGGTGGCCCAGCGGTTCGCCTCACAGCAAGAAGGTCGCTGGTTCGAGCCCCGGCTGGGTCAGTTGGCGTTTCTGTGTGGAGTTCTCCCTGTGTGGGGTTTCCTCCAAGTGTTCTCCCCCACAGTCCAAACACATGCACTATAGGTGAATTGGGTAAACTAAGGCCCCGTTTACACTAAAGCGTTTTAGTTTTAAAACGGCGTTTTAGCATGACAACGATCCGCTTCCACACTAGCGTTTCACCCAGCGTTTCTGAACATATCTCCGTACACACTACTCCACCAAAATGTATATCACGTGACCATTCGCACACTCTGGGCATGCACGTTTAAGTATAAAAAGGAAGCATGTGTCTCGCTGGTTCTTCCTGGTGTAACTCAAAACCGTCGTTCTAAATGGGGCTTATGCGGCTTGAAACTCGAGTGATTAGCGAGTGCTTGAACAATAGCTTGTCTCTTGCGAATATATGCAGCTGTAGTAGTAAAAAAGGCAGAGTTTAACTGCACAATAGCGCCTAAAATGGACATTGGTTCTTTTAACGCTCCCATTTGTGTCCAGCAGCCATGCCTTCGTTTTCAGATGTGTGCGTTTTCCCCCATCCACACTGAGATGGAGCAGCAGCATTTTAGAATGAAAATGGCCTCTCCAGCGTTTCCAAAACGCTCTGTTTTCGGGGCTCCAAAACTCCGGCGTAGTGTGGACGGATGGCGTAACCGTAGCAAAACTTATGCGTTTTAAAACAAAAACGCATTAATGTAAACAGGGCCTAAATTGTCCGTAGTGTATGAGTGTGTATGTGAGAATGTGAGAGTGTATGAGTGTTTCCTAGGACTGGGTTGTGGCTGGAAGGGCATCCGCTGTGTAAAACATATGCCAGACAAATTGGCGGTTCATTCATCTGCAGGGACCATTGGAAAAATTTTACAATTAATGAATGAATTAATGAATGAATGAATGAACATTTTCAAAAGATTCGTCATGGACCACTAAAAGTATAAAGCAAGTTCAGCATATTAATATATTTTTTTAATGAAAATTATAATAACAAAACAGAAACAAAAGCTTTAATCAATCAGTGTTAGAATAAATGGAATCATTTATATTACTTTTATATTTATATTTCTATACTGTACTTAATTATTACTGACCTAAAAATTGTCAATTTTTGACTATATTTGACAAATTTTGGTATAGTCAATTTCCCATCAATTTAAAAAAGATAGTAAAATTAATCAAATATTAACACGTTTTATATTTTAAATGTGGCACCACGGTGGTGTAGTGAGTAGCACATTCGCCTCACAGCAAGGAGGTCGCTGGTTCGAGCACCGGCTAGGTCAGTTGGCATTTCTGTGTGGAGTTTACAGTATATGTTCTCCCCATGTTGGTGTGGGTTTCCTCCGGGTGCTCCAGTTTCCTCCACAGTCCTAACACATGCACTATAGGTGAATTGGGTAAACTAAATTGTCCGTAGTGTATGAGTGTGTATGTGTGAATGTGAGAGTGTATGAGCGTTTCCTAGTACTGGGTTGTGGCTGGAAGGGCATCTGCTGTGTAAAACATACGCCGGACAAATTGGCGGTTCATTCCTCTGCAGGGACCTCTAAAATAGAGACAAAGCTGAAGGAAAATTAATGAATGAATGAACATTTTCAAAAGATTCTTCATGGATTAAATAAAAAGCAAGTTCAGCATATTAATAGATTTTTTTAAATGAAAATTATAATAAAAAAAACAGAAACAAAAGCTTTAATCAATCAGTGTTAGAATAAATGGAATCGTTTATATTACTTTTATATTTATATTACTATACTTTATTATTACTGACCAAAAAAAATTGTCAATTTTTGACTATATTTGACAATTTTTGGTATAGTCAATTTCCCATAAATTTAATAAGGATAGTAAAATTAATCAAATATTAACACATTTTATATTTTAAATGTAATATTATCAATATTAGGGTGCCACAGTGGCGCAGTGAGTAGCACGTTTGCCTCACAGCAAGAAGGTCGCTGGTTCGAGCCTCGGCTGGGTCAGTTGGCATTTCTGTGTGGAGTTTGCATGTTCTCCCCGTGTTCGCGTGGGTTTCCTCCAGGTGCTCCGATTTCCTCCACAGTCCAAAAACATGTGGTAGGTGAATTGGGTAGGCTAAATTGTCCGTAGAGTATGAGTGTGAATGAGTGTGTATGGATGTTTCCCAGAGATGGGTTGCAGCTGGATTGGCATCCGCTGCGTAAAACGGATGCTGGATAAGTTGGTGGTTCATTCCGCTGTGACGACCCCAGATTAATAAAGGTACTAAGCCGAAAAGAAAATAAATGGATTAATGAATATTTTAAATGTAATATTATCAATATTAAGTAACAACAAAATATGAATATGGCATTTAGCGTAGTCGATTTAATAAGTGCATACATCTTTTAATATTTTAGTGTTTTGTTTTTTAATATGAATATTCTTAATATACTGCGGTATTATTTAATTTGTTTTGTGTTATGCAGAAATGTTTAATAATAATCTGCTGCAACTATTTAAAATTGATTAATTATTATCAACTGTAACTTTCACCTGTTATTGTTTTAAAATCCTGCTTAATTATCTGTTGTCACCTGTTAAAGATTTAGGCACAAGCGTAAAAGATGACACCGTTTGTAGTTTTTTGTGAGATCTTCCTTATTATGTTGCTCTGCTGAGAGTCACACAGTGTCTTGGGTAATCAGTTTTTTTGTTTGCTCTACAAAGTAAACCACCCCGACTACTGGAGCAAACGTCACACCGATGAACAGACAACAGAGAACTCTTCATGACAGAGGATAAGAATATTAGACATGAGGAGGTTCATAGAAATGCAGTCATTTGATCCGTCTGTCTGAGGTGTGTGTGTACGTGTTTTTGTGACATGTTAGGACACAAATCTGTATAATGACACAGGTATTACAAAAAGGAGGTAAAAATACGAGGACATTGGTGACGTCCTTGTTTCTCAAGAAGCTTCTAAACCCCACAGAATGAGTTTAATCAGAGAGCAAAGCTGCACTCAGTCTCCGGTGATGCTTGGGTTTAGGGGTAGGTTGGGGTGAGGGATTATACAAAATTGCCCAATAAATGAATGAATCAATGATTCAGTCAATACTTGATTAAAATAAATCAATGAATCAGTCAACACCTGAATGAATGAATAAATGAACTAATGAATGAATGAATGAGTTGAAGTTTGAATTAATGAATGAATAAATGAAGGAATGAGTCAAAATTTGAATAAATGAATGTCAAAATTTGAATGAATGAATGAATGAATCGAAGTTTGAATGAATGAATGAACGAACGAATGAATGAATGAGTCAAAGAATGAATGAATGAATGAATGAATAAATAGAGTCGAAGTTCGAATGAATGAATGAATGAATGTAGTCCAAGCTCGAATGAATGAAAAATACTAGATTTAAAAATCCATAAATCGCCCAATAAACAAATGAATGAATCAATGACTCAGTCAATACCTAAATAAATAAATGAATGAATCAGTCAATACTTGAATGAATGAATGAATGAATGAATGAATGAATGAATGAATGAATGAATGGATGAATGAACGAATGAACGAATGAACGAGTCGAAATTGGCATGAATGAATGAATGAATATTTGAACAAACGAACAAAGGAATGAAGGAATGAATGAATGAATAAATAAATGAATGAATAAATGAATGAGTCAAAGCTTGAATCAGAAATACTAAAGATTTAAAAATCCATATATAGCCTAATAAACAAATGAATGAATGAATGATTCAGTCAATACTTGATTAAATAAATCAATAAATCAGTCAACACTTGAATGAATGAATGAATGAGTTGATGTTTGAACGAATCAAAAACAATTAAGATTTATGAATCTATAAATCGCCCAGTAAACCAACCAACGATTCAATGACTCAGTCAATACTTGATTACATGATCTAATGAATCAATGAATCAGTCAATACTTGAATGAACAAATTAATAAATCAGCAAATAAACAAATCAATAACAATCATCAATCAATGTCACTTTTGTCATCGTGAGGACCAACATTATACTCATAAATCACACAGAATGAATTGTTTCCTTCGAGGGTTGGGTTTAGGGGTAGGGTTGGGGCAGTGGGATAGCATATCTTTACGGTTTGCATTGTAGAAACATCATTATGTATATGGGAGTCTCCATTGGGATACACGAACAAGTCTATGTGTGTGTGTTTCAGGCAGCCTGAATATGATAAGACATTGCACCCATGTGGGAGAATGTCAAACCCTTCAGACTACTCGTGCTGGGTTACAGAGAAACCACACCAGCTCTTATACAGTGGCATCTGAACTGACATATGGAAACATTATTTGACACCGAAAGAGAGTAAACATGAACAAAGTCCTCTCTCTTCTTGACAAACACCCACCTGCTCCAAAAACACACTGTAGTCACCAAAAACGACAGGCAGTGCTTTTTGTTCATGGTGCTTTTTGTTCCACCTCTCACCTACTTGTGAAATCGAACTAATTACATCCTTATATCTGAAGAACGCTGTGCAAAAACTTTTTTATTAATCTCAGTCACAACTGTTTGGGTGAACATTTGGTTTGAGGTGAAGTAGGGCTGTCAAAGTTAATGTGTTAATAACTGATCCATGACCTCAGGAGCTAGGGAGCTGACTAAAAAGCACCAAATGTTCTGTTGCAGTATTTATTGTGTGCACTTAAGTCCCTGATGTTGTTCTTAACCAGTTTCAAATTGCAACATTATATCATTTTATGTGCATTTAGAACAAATGTGTGATTCGTTTGTGGTTAATTAAGAGTTTATTCATGCAATCATGTGATTAAACGCAGCCCTACACTGTCAGATATTTTATTGTATTTTTGTAGTAACTTACTGGCAGCACTGTTGCCAGCTAGATACCTCAACTGTTGCTTTACAGTAACCCACCTGTAAATGTGTTTTACAGCAGCAGGGCCCAACCGCAATTTAATTTTACAATAAAATAGCCTTACTTCTTTTAATTGCCCTTACCACGTATTAATTTAAATTTTACAGTATGACTATTTTTACAGTAATATTACTGTTTTTTTTACACTAGCTATACAGATCCTTTATTTTTAGTATTTAATACTGAATTCAGTAATTTTTTTTATTTACTGTCTCATCTTCAACTACAGTAGCAATACTTGATTACAGTAGAATACTGCAAATTCCTAATATGTTAGAATATATGTTATGTCCTAGTATACAGTGTTACAGTGTTACTGTGCTACTGTTAACGTTTTAAAATGACCTACAATGCAGTGCATATTACATTAGTGAACTGTAAAGAATGTATGTGGTATTTTACAGTAAATAACTGTAAAATTGCGGCAAAATCTAACAGTGTAATCTGAAGATTTGAAATCATATTTGCTCATATGCAGGCACTAGGGTGCCATAAACTAATCCGGCCCAATATTATTTAAACTAATACTGAAAATAATCATGCTTAAAACCTTATTATACTAAATAAATAATGTGTAGTCATGACAAGATTTCATTTGAGATGAAAATGGCAACTTAAAGGGTACCTATGATGAAAATGATCTTTTTTAAGCTGTTTGGTCAGAACTGTGTGTAGGTATAGTGTGTCCACAGTTATATTGAGGTAATAGAAACACAATAATTTTCTTTTTAAAAATTTCCTGACGTTAAAATAGGATCCAAACCCCTCCCATTTTGAGCCCAACCGCAACATGATGTAGGAGTGCAGCTTCCCCGCCCATAAAAATTGATTGACAGCTGCGTATTATGTCTCCATAGTAGCGTGTATAATCATATCCACAAGACAGTACGTGCTCAAAGCAACCAGGATTAAAAGCTCTGTTCAGCTCTCTGTGATCATCAATCATCAACAAATGTGATCAAGAGTGAGTTTTAAAAGTTTAAAATGTTTTTAAAACAGTGCATGTTTGTGATGAATTACAGCAATTTTACCGTCTTTATCACCACAGCCACATGTCAGTACAATTATAAAAGACGACGCTTCAATCCCGGTCTGTGGACATTCAATCAGGTTTATTTTGTACATTAACATATTGGATGTCCATGCAGCAGTGGATATTAACGCGTATCCTATCACTTGTAACTTGTAACTGTATTGTGTGTGACTCATCATTGCAAATTCACAACAAATACATCAAATAATCATTGGGAAAGTTCTTACTGTAGTATTTCTTACAAGCGTTACGCGAGATCTGCTTCCATCATGTCTGTCACTGTGCTGTTTATCCGACACAGCCGAGGCGGAGATTGAGACACACTCTGACAGGCACGTGGGAATGGTGGGCGGGGAGAACTAGCATTAAAGGCACAGGTAACGAAAACAGCTACAGTGTGTTCAGAGCAGAAAATCCAACATTCTGAAAGGTATAATAAGTAATCTGATGGGTGTTTGGAGCTGAAATTTTACAGACACTTTCTGGAGACACAAAAGACTTATCTTAAATAAAAAGAAAAAAAAGACAAGGATATGGGAGTTTTTGTTGTCAAATAAGGGCCTGTTGTAAAAATAAAATGTCTATGCTATATGAATCGCTGAACTAAAAAAAGTCCTCGGGTGATTTTCATTTTGGGCGTTGTGTTCTTCATCTCATCCTCTACTCGATGTGCTCTCAGCAGGTGTAACTCAAACCTAATTTATTTCCTGAGCTGTAATTGCATCCTGGTGGCACAACACACAAACACAATATCTGTTTACATCCTTTTTGGGGTCATGCTCCTCCACCTGACCCAAAATTCTACTTCAAGAGAACATTGATTCTTCCCTGGAGCTATGGAAACAGCCCAAAACGCTGTGACAAACTTTTTGCATGCTGCAAACCTGCAGAAATCAAGATTTAGTGCTGCATCTTCATGCGTTTACTTGTTTTTAATTATTTAACCTTTAATTAAATTTTTCTGTATGTTTTTCTTTGATTGATTATTGATTTAATCTTTGTTTCAGTCATTTAAGTGATTCATTCATTTATTCATTTGGTTATTAATTTATTCATACAAGATGTTAATTTGTTAGTTGGGGGGTTCATTGATTGATTGATTGATTGACTGACATGTTCATTCATTGATTCATTTATTGATTGATTAGGTCATACATTTTTTAGTGTATTGATTAATTGATACATTGATTTATTAATGTATTCATTCATTTGTGTATTGATTCATTAATTCATTCATGTGTTCATTGATTGATTGATTCAATCAAATGTGTATTGATTGATTGAATGATTCATTTATTCATTCGTTCGTTCATTCGTGTATTGATTGATTTATTGGGGAAACCAGAGCACTCGGGCGAAGCCCACGCCAACACAGGGAGAACATGCAAATTCCACACAGAAAAGCCAACTGGTCCAGCCGAGGCTCAAACCAGTAACCTTCTCGTTGTTAGACAACAGTGCTAACCACTGAGCCACCACATCACCTTAATTTAATTTGATTTTATCTATTTATTTATTTATTTATTTATTTATTTATTTGTTTGTTTATTTTCATTAATTTTATTATTTAATGTTATTATTTAAAAATATATATTATTTAAAATTTTATTTTATTTTAAATCACTTTAAATGTAATTAATTTTTTTATTTATAATTATTTTAATTTTAATGTAATGTAATTTTTAATTATTTTAAACTTTATTTTATTTTATTTATTTTAAATTATTTTAGTTTTTATTTTATGTAAATTTATTTTAAATTATTTTAAACTATTTTAACTATATTAAATTTATTTTTTTTATTTGTATTTAAATTAAATTAAATTAAATTAAATTAAATTAAATTAAATTAAATTAAATTAAATTAAATTAAATGTTTTGTTTTGTTTTTTGTTTTGTTTTGTTTTGTTTTGTTGTTTTGTTTTGTGTTTTTTGTTTTTAGGCTGGCCTTTTTTGATGGATAATAACACAACACTTGCTGTGTTGTACGAAATAGAACCATTCCAAAGCAAACTTCCAGGTTAGGCATTAACTCATACTATTAAGTTAAACAGTTAAAACAGAAAAAAAAAAGAAATACACAATCAGTCCTAATTGGACATTTAATGATAATACAGCATAGCAAGCAATATACAAGTCATTTTTAAAAGGGATTATATGGTATGGGGTTTTTAACAGAACACACGGGGTAACCCAATCATTTTGATGACATGTTGAAGAAAACACTATGTGATTCTGTAATCCCTCACTACAGTGACAGAATGCAGAAATCGATTTCAAAACCAAATGTGTGTGTGTGAATACTGCTATATTTAGCACTTCAAACAAGCCTAAAAACTGTATTCTGTTCCATTATGAAAATAGCCATTAGAAAGAGAACCTGAGGATGCAATGCAGCACTAGTAAAGGAAAAATCTGTCCCTGTGAACACACAAACAACAAACCACTTCAGCAGACAGACGGCTACTGAGGGAAAACACCATTAGCGGAGCACATACTCATTCTTAAACAGTAATCAAAGAGCGAGGACAGAGCCAAAGCAACAGATCTTTAATTTGGGTAGAAGGGTTGAGATGATAGCATTGGCAGAGAGATCCACGCCAGCAATCTGCACGGCCGAATTCATTTACAGCGACAGAAAAGATGAATGGCAGCCTGAGACGGGTCAGAACCTGAAATGTGTAGACTCAAAAGAGTCATCGATTTTGAGGAATCAGTAAATAAACCTACTGAATTCAGAGAAGATTGAAGAGTGGGAGAGATTAATCTATCTAACCGATGATTGATTTTCATTTGATTCCATTTGTTTGATTCATAAAGTATTCTTTTATTGACTGAATCACTGATTCGTTCATTTGAGTTTTGACTGATTCATTTATTGATTTGCTTTCATTGACACATTCATTGATTGATGATTGATTCATTAATTTATTCATTTCTGTATTGATTGATTGATTCATTCATTCATTCATGTATTGATTATTTCATTAGTTTTACTGATTGATTCGTTTATTAATTTGTGTACTTATTCATTCATTCATGCATTCGTTCATTTATTCATGTATTGATTGAGTCATGCATTCGTGTATCCATTCATTCATGTATTTATTGATTGATTTATTCATTCATTTATTTGTGTACTGATGATTCCTTCATTTCTGTATTGATTAATTGATTCATTCATTGGTGTACCGATTCATTAATTTATTCATGCATTGATTTATTGATTGATTCACTCATTCATTTATTTGTGTATTAAAAATTTTATTCATTTATTCATGAGAGACTAATCTATCTAACCGATGAATGATTTTCATTTGATTCAATTTGTTTGATTCATAAAGTATTCTTTTATTGACTGAATCACTAATTCGTTCATTTGAGTTTTGATTGATTCATTTATTGATTTGCTTTAATACTAAAGAATAACTCATTCATTGTTAATTTTTTGATTGACCTTGATTTATTGAATCATTGATTCATTCATTCGGGTAACGAAAGATTCATTTATTCATTTGTTTATTGATTCGTTCAATCAAGACGTAAATGTTTTAGTTGGTTGGTTGGTTTGTTCATACATTCATTCATTTTTGTACTGTCTGATTGACACATTCATTGATTGATGATTGATTCATTGATTCATTCATTTCTGTATTGATTGATTGATTCATTCATTCATTCATGTATT
>CAIGQQ010033860.1:2295205-2316532 GCA_903798035.1 Danio albolineatus
TCGGAATGGAAGACATATGAAAATTGGGGTTTGTTTGACTATGCACGCTACTCCAAATCTACAGATTACAGTCTGGTGTTTTTTCCCCAAAAATCATCATATGAGCCATAATCACTAATACATAAATTCATTTATTCTGTCATACGCTCACTTTTAGGAGGGGTTTCTCACAAAGACCCCTGGTGTCGCCCTACTCCCTATTCTTCTCTGATTGGTCAGAGGCCTAGTTTGCTGTCACAAACCAAAGCCCACTACCAGATCGGAATTTCACCTCCAGAGACTTCTTCGACATGGAAACAGTGATCTGAACAGTAATAAATTGAGTCCTAACCTTTTGGAAGTGCATGCAAAGTGTACAGTATGTTACAGCAAAGAAAACACCTAAATGTCAAATTCTTATCAGCAACAACTACAGTATTTGAAGGTCCAAGTAGATGTTACCTGTGGGAAGCCATTGAATACCACAGACTAGCCTTATGCTAATTTGTTATTTATTCGCAGGTTTATGCACTACAGAACTTATTATTTTAGACTGTTCACCATCGGTAGGCCTGTCACGATATCTGTTTTTTGTTGTACGATATATTGCACCAAAATATATCGCGATAAACGATATTATTGTCATTGACAATATATGAATGACAATATAATATCATCATATGCAAGTTACTCTTCCAAAAAACGCATCATATTTTATTCTAAAGAATATTTATTTTAGTCATTTTAACAATTTAATAACCAGGCATTTGAATCAGAATGTGAAAACGCATATCCAAAACAAATAAATAATAATAAACATAATAAAAAAAAGAATGCAAGGTAAAAAGTAACAGAGGCTGCGATTGTCACGATCACCAGCGATCTAACATCCAGAGATCGCTGGTACACATACATTTCACACAAGAACTACAAATCCACCATGTTTATGAACTACATCCCCATTCATGCAACACTCACACTCACCTGCTCCAAGTCAGCACTGTTTAGAGACTCACAGCTGAAGCCACTCACTACTGATTCACAGACTACTTAAACTGCACAGACACACACACACTGTTGCTGAGTCTTGTTGACTTCATGTGACAGTACAACGCGTTTCCTTGGTCTTGTTTTTCCATGTTGCTACCTTCGCCTTGCTAACCTGTTTATCCCTGCCTGCCGCCAGCCTTTTGACTCCTCGCCTGTTCTCGACCACGTTTCTGGACAGTCTGTATGCATCTGTTTACTCCTGTTGACCATTGCTAACCTACCTCACTATTAAACCTGCATTTGGATCCACACCTCAGTTGTCAGCGTCACATCCACATGTTACAGCGATATATGCTACCAGATCTATTTTCAGTTGTCAGGCACCAACGAGAGTATACTTTAGTCATTAACGGTAAATACTATAGTGTTTTTTTAACCCTTCTGACACTGACGCCTCCAATAGAGATCGAGATGTTGCACAATCAGCTAAAATGCTGCAAGAATCGATTTTTACGTTTGGGCGATATATATTGCATCACCAAAAATCATTGAGGTCATGTTCATGTATTGTGCGATAAGTCGATATATTGATTATTGTGTACAGGCCTAACCATCGGCTCTTTCTTTTGGAAGTCACAAGCTCAAGTTGATCTTTGAAACTTTCACAAGCAGCCACATTAAACACTGGATCAAAGGTAATGTCTGAAAGCGCATAATGGGCCACTTTAATCTTCTTATTTACCGCTGACAACAGGAGCTAGAAAAAAAGACACAAACAGCTTCAATCAACCCGGCTCTGATATTTTATTTGTTTCCGTGGACTTGCACTGTTGAACTATGGCTGTAATTTAATGCGGTGTTTAAAAAAGGGAGCAAAATCCAATCATCCCGTCTACAGATGCTGTTTTGTCGGCAGCTCTGAAATAATGATTTGATTGCGGGCGTCCTTTTGCCTCATATGCCTCGATCCCCCAAGTGCTAAGCCTGGATGAAGCTTAGCACAGACCACGCAGATGGACAATCCCTATATATGCACATTTCCAGTCACTCTGCAAAAGAATGTAAAAATATTTCTGAAAATTCTACTGGGTCGGATTTAATTTTGATTACATGGGTCTAAAACATTGTGCATAACTAAGGTCAGGGATCAGCGTTTAAGGTTTCCGCATCATGCTTGGCACGTATCCTTGGGCATTCACATGGCTTGTTTACCGCAGCGGATAATCAAAGTCACCAAATGTTGGTTATTTAGTTTCCCCAATCCCTCCACATTATAATAATCCCATGATGGCAGATGTGCAGATATAGCAGGCTATATTAGAATGCCTTAAAGGAAACAAGATTCGGATTCACAGCTGAAATCCCTGGGATCAACCTGCATTCATTACTGACTAACAGCCTCAAGGATTTGTAAGGATTTTTTATGGAGTTCATGAGGAATTAAAAGATGACAAATTCATTTCACGGCACGAAAACGTATTGGTTGCTCGTGAAACATGTTTGACAATATATTTATATCTGATTACTAAAGAAGCAGTCACAAGCTACATTTCCATCCAGCTATTTTTATTCGCATTTTGGACATGCGCATAAAAAAACGGTTGATGGAAACGCCATGATGCACATACATTTTGAAAATGCGCGTAAAAATGTATGCGCATAACCGAGTAGGATAAACTGTTTATTCGATAAGAAAAGATGCGTATAAACTGCGATGGAAACACTTTTACAGCATAGATTCCAGTATGCGCATAAAAAAAGGTCATGTGACTTTGTTATAAGACATCATGTGATGATAAAAATTTGTGTAAATGGACAAACCAGCAGGTTGAGCACATCGTAAAACATTTGAAAAGTTGTGTTGGTCATTTTAAAATGCCTTACTGTTTAAAGTAGTTGTGTTATCATATTATTAATGACCTCCAGAATCAAGAGCGTCTGTGCTCCGTGTGTGAAACCTTCAAACGCCACCGCGCATTCACTGCGTGTCAGGATTGCCTTCTGAGGCACAGGTCATTTATTAAATGAAGAAAAGATTGACGCAGCTTCTCCTACGGCAGCAAATTATGTTTATGTTATGTGCTTTATTCGCAAGTCTTTTATGCGATAATCCAGTTTTGCGCATACAGTAAAGTTCATTCGCATTTTTGGATGGAAACATAGCTACAGTAGACCTTTTGCATTTAAGAGCCATATTCTCATCTGATTAAAAGAGAAACTCATATACAGTAGATGTTCTAGGGCAGTGGTAGGGAACCTATGGCTCGCAAGCCACCTGTGGGTCTTTGACCAAAAATATGTGGTTCTCCAGCTGTCTGCCTTCAATAATAGTTTACGGTTTAAAAATAATTGTAACAGTTACTAAAAAATCAGTTTCCTATTGAAAATACAATACAATTACAATTACATTTTTATTGTTTTTTTTTTTACTGCAAAATAAAAACTTAGTTTAAAATAAAAGGACGTTTCGAACAAAGCATGTGTGCGGTGCTGTGGATTTGCCCTTTATTTTCTCAATAATAATGAAATAGAATTTTTGTTCTTCAAAACTAGCCAAAATTAACATAAAAGCAATAATATAGGAAGAGTTCAGATGGAAAACCTCTAAATGCCATCTAAAATTTTCTCCTAAAATTAGCATTTTTAGACACTTATATATTTATATATTTTTAGACACATATATATACAGTCCCAACAGTCCCTGTTGGCCTCACTAACACCACTTCCGCCAGCAACCTAGCTTTCCCATGTGGCCTCCCATCCAGGTACTGACAGGGTGCAGGCCTGCTTAGCTTCAGTGAGTTGCAGAGAGCTAGCTAGCTGCTAGATTTGCTGTTTGTTCAAACTACTTATTTAAATTGAACTGAAAAACACAATACTAGAGAGTTTTATTGGGACATCTTAACTGTTTTATATTCAATCCACTTAAATTTGTAAAAACTAATTTGCACTAATATGCAATAAAGATGTTTACTAAATTATTGTGCAGTATAACAATGAACTCTGCCGATTTGTTCCTACCTTGTCAGATTGTCCTACCTACCATTCAAAAAGTAGGTATCCCATTTTGATAACACAATATGCTGCCCATCAGATTTTGCTACCAGTGTAAATTTTAATGTAAAGTAGCGTGATATGAAACTGTAATATCGCCCTAACCTACCTAACCCATAACCCTAACCTCAAAACCATTCAAATATAGTGTTGGTAGCATTATCTGATGGGTAGGATAAAATGTCAGGACACCGGTATTGCTCCTTCTTACTTTTTTCACTTTCATATCCCATATAACTTTAAAAAATCCAATGGAGAAGGAAGCAAACCATCACAAGAAAAGGAGTAGGGGTGAAATCAGCAAATGTACACAACTAAACATATCAAACTATGTCAACTGTACATGTTTTTGAGCACTATTTAATTATATTAAATCAAATTATTTTCCCACAGATGGGTTGTGGCTGGAAGGGCATCCGCTGCGTAAAACAAATGCTGGATAAGTTGGCGGTTCAGTCCGCTGTGGCGACCCCAGATTAATAAAGGGACTAAGCCGAAAAGAAAATGAATGAATGAATGAAATCAAATTATGGCTCATACATAAGTTAATTCCTTCATGCTGTTCCAACACAAATTGCTTGTGTGGAACTCAGCATTTTTACAATGAAGGTTGTACTGCAAATAGACAGCTTTCTACTTTATTTATTATAATCAAGTACTTTAGATGTACTTTAGTATGCTAATCAACACATAAAAAAACATATTTAAATATGAACAATAGAAAGTATTCACAAATAATCCTTTTAATTTGGTATTATTACAAAGTGCTCAATCTACATAATTAAGGCTTTGGTTGCTCTGAGTTTCAGTGACTCCTTTTGGCCCTTTTTATGATCAACTAGGAATCATTCAAGCCAAAACACTTTGGGACAAGTTAATGCAAGTTTAAACTTGGGGTTTGTTCACACTGTAAGAGAACACTGCAAAAGAAACAAGTACATTGCACTCTCAGAAAAAAAGGTACACGATAATAAAAATAATGTTCCTTGAGGAACAGTTTTGTACCTTAGTAAAAATTGTACCTTATATGGTACTGAAACCTCTTATGATACTGTTTTATGCCTTTTATGGTACAACTGAAATGAAGGTACACAATTGTTCTCATGTAAAAGGTACAAAAGTGTTGAACAACTCCTTCTTTATTACAGTATCTATGAAAATAAATATGACTGGAAAGGCAAAGTGATTTTTATGAATAACTTCCATATTAAAACAAGAATCATCATTTAAAAGTATATGTTTAAAGATACTTATAAACATACATTTTTAGGTATATAATACAATAATACAAAACAACTGGTAAAACATAAAACTATAGGTATTGTAAACTAAACATTTAAGGCATTTTAATAAATGTTTGGTAAGCATTTTTGACAATGTTAAGGTACAAAGTGTCTTGTCACTGTGGTGGAACCTTTCACAAAGTATTCAATATTGTATCTGCAGGTTTTTAAAAACAAAGGTACTTTTTGGTTTCCCATGGTACAAATCGTGACCTTAAAAGGTACAAATTAGTTTCTTTTCTTAAGGTACAATTCTGTCCCATAAATAGCTTCTGCCCCAGTGACAAGGGTTTGTACCTTCTTTAATACAACATTGTACCATTTTTTCTGAGAGTGTGTAAAAGAACTGCAGGGTTACACACAATTCCTTCCAATCCAGGCTCATTCTGATTACATACCCCTACATACATTTCTGGACAGTGCCAGATACATTGCCAAGAGCCACGCTTTTTTTTTTTTAGCAATTTTTTGTTTTCGCAAATCCACCAGAGACCAATGTGTACGCTTTTTGAGATCTCAAATTTCTCGCGAGTGCCATTCGCACCTGCTGTTCTTGTGTAAATCCACCAAAGGCCGATGTCGACTGATTGATCCCCCCTACTCAGCCACTTCCCTTAACCCCAACCAACAGTGTTTTCAAAAGCAATCCAAAAAAAGAAAAGCCTTTGTGGCAGCCTGATTTTTACCACGTTTTTAGATTTCACCATTAACTTGTTTATTTAATTTTTTGGCTTTTGTTTTTGTCTTACCTACTTTCTGGAACCATTCTTCACCAGATTCGAACCCCGTTGGCACGGTCAACTCCGCTCTGTATCTAAAATCCTCCGACGTACACAGCGAGCTACTGGACAAACTAGTAACAGCAGGAAAGCAGTCCACATGGAGGTAAGCAGTCAGCTAGTAAGCATAAAAAGGAACGGCATCATATCAGCCCGTAGCGTTCGTTTTAAAGACGAAATGCAGCCATACGTACCTCTGGCTACATAATTCGCCATCTCCAGAAATGTATATAGGGCTGCATTCTCAGAATGAGCCTGTGTTGATTCGTTCATGTTGTCCCAACACAAATCAATTAAGTTAAATTAATCATTATATAAATTTAAGTGGATTGAACATAAGAACGATTAAGCTGTCCCAAACAAAACTTAAGAATTCTGTGGGTTCAACTCATAATAAAAATAAGTAGCTAAAAGTCATTTTTTGCGCGGATGAGATCATTAAGGAGTCGGATCATGGTAAAACAGAAACCTTAAGTCTTCCATCATTTTTTACGCAAAGCAATAAACAGTTCAGTAAAACAGTCTTCCTACTTCCAACCACTTTATGTTAATAGTTGGCAGGCAGGGCACATAATCCACCCCTGACCATAGTAATGCTCGCTTTTTACCTCTACAATAGAGTCTGGCGAGTGCTGGCAAAGAGAGATACGTTTGTCCCCATAAAGCGATGAGCTCTTCACCCCTCAATATCTCTTAAAATTGTTTCCGCCCGGCCCTCTATGAACCTGAGCCAAGCGCTAATGGATCTGAGACTTCTCCTTAATAAACCTCTCATGACCAATGACCTGACAAAGCTACAAATTAGGTGATTCAGCTTAGATGTAAAACAACTCTTAAAGCATTTCCTCAGAAACTTCCGACTGTTCATTTAATTGCGAGACGAAATAAAGACAAGACGTCTTATTGAAGGTTCAGGCTGCCAGCGACCTCCGCCGCAACAACAACCACGACAGCAAAAACTTCTAAAAGAAACTTAATTTGCTCTCTGAACTTTCCCCACCATTCATCAATACAGAGACAGGGGATTAAATTGAGTTTGTCCGGGACCGGGGCGGGCAGACACGGGTCTTTTACTGGAGTGTTAAACACCAGCTCCGGGGCCGCTCTCTGTGACTGTCAGGTGAAGGTTTCTGTCTAAACTGCAGTCAGGATCCTGATGAAGACTGGCACTGTAATAGCTGTTGCTGGGCAGATGTGTGATGCGTTGTTTGTCTTCATCCAGGTTGGGATGGGAAGACTGGTGTGACTCACCACAAAAGGATTTGGAAATAAAAACAGGTTCACACCAGTTCGGGCTGAACAATATATCGCTTGAGCATCGATATCGCAATGTGTGTATTCGCAACAGTCACATCGTAAGATTATGTTGTATTGTTAACATGCTCGCCTGTTAAATAAATCTGTATTTTAAGTAAAGTTTATTTATAAACTAATTTCGAGAGGATCACGTGCTTTTGTTTGCTAGCAGCTGGACCTGCATTATCCAATTCACAACGCACCAATTAGACAATTCCTAAGCTACTAGAAATACCCTTGGTTACCTATCACAGCTATCTTCGTTTTGAAGGATCCCCCCTTCCACCCCTACTCCTCCTCCTCCTTCCTAGATAGGTGGCACGGCGGCCCAGTGCTTAGCATTGTTGCCTCACAGCAAGACTGTCTCTGGTTCCAGTCTTTACTAAACCAGCCGACATTTCTGTGTGGCGTTTGCAGGTTCTCCCTGTACTCACGTGGGTTTCCCCTGGGTTCCTCCCACTGTCCAAAAACATGCAACTTATGTTAATTGACTAATCCAAATAGACACCATAGACATCTCTTAAGAGCAATCACTATCTGTTTATTAGCTACTCCAGCAGCAGAGTTCTCGAGATCTACCCGAGCTCAAACTACCCTCTCGCCTTGCAACGGGAGGGAGCCCCGGGCTTGAGGATCTTATGAGCTTGGGGCTCTCTCCTGGGACAGCATGCCAAACTAGCTTTATAAATCAGTCATCAGCTAGGTGTGAGCTCTTGAAAATGCAATATTTAATGTGTCAGACAAAATATAAACCGAGCGGGTCGCGTGACTCCACACATGGTAGGGAAAGTAATTGAAATAATTGACCTGGAAAAATGTGATTATAGATAGGCTCTCAATGTCAATTTCGCATATTTTCGATTAATTGCTCAGCCCTATAGTAAGTTATAAATGCAAACCTTTAAATGAAAAACACTTTTGTTTAAGAAATAAGACTTCACAACTAGTAATCTATAAATACAGATCTTTCAACGCAAAACACTTCGCTTAAGAAATGATACTTTACGTTTAGTACGCAGACCTTTAAATGCAAACACTTCACATACGTAATACGGGCACACATTCATAATACGGGCACGCTTTATTTTGATGGTCCGTTAGTTGAATTTAAGTTACATTGCAACTAATTCTAATTAGATTATAAGGAGACTGTTAGGTTGGGGTTAGGGTTGGGGTTAGTGTAAGTTGACATGTACTTGCAAAGTTTCTTATTGTCAGTTAAATGTCTGTTGAATGTCAGTATCAACAGATATTAAGTAGACAGTCTACTAATACTCAGATGGACCATCGAAATAAAGTATTACCAATAATACTTTACGACTAGTAGTCTATTAATGCAGACCTTTAATGCAAAACACTTTCAATTAGATGACTGACAAAATGATCCTCCCGACAAGCATAAAACTAATCCAAGAAAATAAACACCCGCTTAGTATAAAATATCACTCACAAGATATATATATACCGCCGTCCTTCACTGAATGTTGAGGTCGCTCTTAATGTAAATGTAAATTTCGGTTCTTTCATCTCAAAAAAACACATCAAGAAACCATGTCACTGATCTGGGTCGCAATAAACAATTGCTTCTTTATGTATTGACGGTTTTGCTGTTGACATTTTGCTATATTATTTTTGTTCATTACTCTGTTTGGTTTCATGTTTAGCTTTCTACCGTCCAGTGCACTTGTTTCCCAAATGTACAGTGTTAATAGGACAATGTTCTAATTCAGAAAACCATTACATTTCACCTTTTCTTCTGTCAGGTGTGTTTAGCAGTAACTCGGATTGGCTCCAGATCTACTGATGTGACTGAGTGAGCGGGGGGTAAATACGGCCTGCGGCTCTGAAAACAGGAGAATAGAAGAGGTCCCTTGATATCATTCAGACAAGAACAACTTGACCCAGCACAAGTCTGTTTATAGAGCTCTGAGTTATAGCATTAATGAACTCGACAGCATTTTGAGACAAATGTATCTGTTGCCTGGTGGACACCAACAAGGAACAGGTGACATGACATTATCCTCATGACCATTTGCTAATCATATCTGTTTATTAATAGGTTCCGTATTTTGTGATTCACAAGTGTTTTTGGTTTATTTACGGTTATGAATTGTATTATGGGAGTTTTATCTCTGCTCTGTCCACATTTGACGTTGAAAATTCAACTTTACAGTGACTTTTATTTACACTTTAGTAGTTTGAGACAAGATATTGTTTCAGAAATAACCCAACCCAGACAATATTTCACTTCAAATGACTAAAAATGTCAGTAAAAGGTAATTTTTTCAAACTTTTCAACATCAAAAGCTATTGCAGGAAATATTAAGGTACCATACTGCAATACAAAAAGCATAAATAAGTGAAGAAAAAAAAACATGAATTACAAAATACTTAAAACGGTCAATTTATACATACACACATTACCTGACAAAAGTCTTGTCGCCTATCCAAGTATAGGAACAACAAAAAATAACTTTTAGTTGATCATTTGGTGTCAGACGTGGCTTATATGAATAGCAAGGGCCATTAGATTACGCTTATTTTACCAAAATAATATGACCATGCCTTAATTAGGACAGTAATGTCTGACTTATATGACTGATAATGTACAGAATATAAAGTCACGGCTCCCATGAGCTTGGAGGACTGCATCCATACATCTCTGCAATGACTTATTAAATGTTTTGTAATGTTTTTCATAAAGATTACATTGAAATATTTTTAAGTTCATTTTGTATGATCTGTCCTGTCTCATTGTAGGTTGAGCAGATTGCTTTGTAATAAATTCAATTAAGCTCTTTTAAGTTCAAATTAGTTCTATTAAGTTTTGACAAAATGGCAACAAATATTTATTACAGTTTTACCTGTATGCTCTGCACAATGCTTAGCATGTCTGGTGGGGTGCTGGAAATAAACCGTAAAATAACAGATATTAAATTACACAAATTTACCAAAAATTGAAATTTAACGAAATTTCTGTAATTTAATATGTTATTTTACAGTAAATTTCTGTAATTTAACGGCCATTATGTTACAGTTTTTTTTCTGGCACCCCAGCTGCCTGAAATAAACCATAAAATTACGGATTTGTTTTACAGTGCGTTTAATTTTTGCTCATTTGTGCTTTTGAATTACATTAAGGGTCCTTGATGCTTTTTTCCAACAACTTTTAATCTTGAAAACTTTTTTAAAAAGTGACTTTTATTGACATATTTAATAGTTTAAAGTGATATATTGTCTGGGTTGCTGTTGTACATTAATAAACTGCCAGTACATTTTCTTTTACATTACAGACTTATTTGTCTATATATTACTTTTATATATAATGGCTTGGAAAGTTCTTCAGTGACTTGGGCTGAGGAGTTCTGGGATGTTGGAAATAACACCACCAAGTGTTGATCACTGAGCCTGCTTTTTCTCAAGGTTTCCTCACTTACGCCCCCATTAGTGAAGTTTTTTCCTTGCCACTGTCGCCACTGGCTTGCATGGTTCGGGACTTGTAGGGCTGCGCATCGATGGATTAATCTTCAGTGTTTGGACTCTCAACAGTGAATATTAAACCACAGTGAACTGAACTAAACTGAGCTTCAACAGTGAAAACTGGACTGACACTACAGGAATAAAGATGAATTGAATTGAAAAAAAAATAAAATAAAGTCACGTAACCCCTTTATTTTGCACCAGATCAAATCAGCTTCCAACTCTAATTATATTTATTTATCAAAATCAAACTCTATTATGTCAACACTTTACTCTGAAATGCTTCAAGAATTTCACTCTGTCGAATTTGCTGTGGACATTACATTATTTCAAACGACTAAAATGTCAATAAAAGTCCCTTTGTGAAAGTGTAGAGTTGAATTTTCAACATCGAAAGTCAACAGAGCAGAGATCAACATCCCATAATGCAATTCATAACCGTAAATCATGAAATCATATATGGAAACTGTTAATTGGGATATTTTTACAGATATTTACAGATATTTCCCCCCTAAAAAAAAAAAATAATAAAATCGTACACTGGTTCAAATCAAACAAGGTTCATGCAAATTGAAATCAGTCTAGAGCTGCCGATCACATCACTCTTCATCTTCTCTGTGTTTAAGATGTTGTAAGATAGCTTTTTCATCCAAACTGCAAAGATAAACCGAGTGTGTGTGTTTTCATAGCTTGTTTGATTTTAAAAGTCTGTTTTGTAAAGTGAGCAATTTGCACTGCAGAAAGAAGATTGCCTGATTTCCTCTTCCTGTCTGCAATCCATCTTCCTCCCGTCCTAATCACCATCTACACAGTTCAACACGTCCGCATCTGTCAAGCTAAATCTTCTTTTCTCTTTCAGGCTTGGTGCGCTCTCATTTGGCAGAATTGCCTGAAATGGGCTTTTTTGTGTTGACTGTTTTGATGTTTGACAGTCCTGATGTTTTTCGTTTTTGTCTGCACGTCTTGTTCTCAGACTGACCCTGGGTAAAGCGTTCCACCTGATGCCTCTCTTTCACAGTGGCATTCTGGGTGATTGGGTCTGTGATATTAATCTAGGCAGAGCTCCATTTGTCATTGTTCCTTCTCCGGGGCTCTTGGATTGGATCCCATTCAGGGAGTTAGGCTGATTTTGATTGGTTCCTGGGCTCTCTGGGTATTGAGTCGGATCTGTTTTGAAATTCTCTGCCCTTTAGGAAAGCTTGGGTGTAAATGGTGGATTTTACAGGTCTCACTGATTGCTTCGATTCATTGGACCTGTTTTTCAAGAGTTCAGAATAAAAGCCAGGATAGCTTGGCCTTGCATTCCACTGTTTTTGCCTTTATGATGAACTATAGATCTTGCTTTGGAAAACAGATTTTACACTGAGTTAGAAGACTCAATACTTTCTTTAACTACACTGTAAAAAATATCTGTTAATAAACAATTTACGCATTTTGTGATTCCAGCTTGTTTTCCGTTTTTTTACAGTTGTGAATTGCATAATGGAATGTCGATTTCTGCTCTGTCGGTTTTTGATGTTGAAAACAAAAAAAAATTATTTTTATGGTCACACTTTATTTTAATGGTCCGTTTGTTGAATTTAAGGTACATATCAACGAATTCTCATTAGATTATAAGTAGACTGTTAGGTTGGGGTTAGGGTCAGTAAAAGTTGACATGTACTTGCAAAATGTCTTATAGTCAGTTAAATGTCTGTTGAATGTAAGTATCAACAAATATAAAGTAGACAGTCTACTAATACTCAAATGGACCATCGAAATAAAGTGTTACAATTTTTATTGACAGTTTGAAATATTATAAATGTATAAGAAATAACATTTAGAGAAAAAAGCATGTAAAATAACAAAAAATGCACTGGCAGTTTATTACAAGGTTTGTGTACTGTAATATACGACCACAACTCAGACAATATATCACTTTTAGCTTTCAAAAATGTTAATAAAAGTCTCTTTTTTTGGACTTTTAAAGGTTAAAAGTTTTTGGGAGAAAGATCAAGCAATATCACACTCGTAGCAGTACGATATGGCTATACAATGGATCTGGTGGGAGGCGTGCACACAGCCAAGGCAACAAAGGATTGGCTCAAGAAGAAGCATATTAGGTCATGGTGTGGCCTAGTCAGTCACCTGACCTTAATCCCATAGAATATCTGTGGAGGGAGCTGAAGGTTCGAGTTGCCAAACATCAGTCACGAATCATTAATGACTTGGAGAGGACCTGAAAAGAGGAGTGGGCCAAAATCCCCCCTGAGATGTGAGCAAACCTTGTGGCCAAGTACAACAAACGGCTGACCTCTGTGATTGCCAACAAAGGTTTTGCCACCAAGTACTAAAGCACGTTTTTCAAAGGAATCAAATACTTATTTCATTTATAGAAATGCAAATTAATTTCTAACTTTTTTTGAAACACATTTTTCTGGATTTTTTTTTTTGTTGTGTCTCTCACTGTTCACATAAACCTACCATTGAAATTATAGACTGATCATTTCTTTGTTAGTGGGCAAACTTACAAAATCAGCTGGGGTTCAAATTTTTTTTTTCCCTCACTGTATATATATATATTATATTATACACTATATATTAGTGGTGGGCCATTATCGGCGTTTATGATCTGCGTTAATGCGAGACTCTTATTGCGCGATAAAAAATAATAATAATAATCGCCGTTAATCTATTCTCAAAGTTTAGTTGGGAGCTAGGTCTATTCTACGCAAGCTATGATGACTTTTAACTTAATATTTTAGCACGGATGTATACCTGGCCGAATTGCACTGTAGGTGGCGTGGACGAGTCTTCGAACCTGCGTGTATTCCTACTGTGAAACTACCACATCAAACGTGACCTGCTAACATGGATTAGATGCAAATAGGGAGTAAGGACTGGTGAGGGTGTTATGGAATTTAACAACGCATGCGGAATGGAAAGAAAAAACTTCCGCATTTCGCGATGTGTGTGTGTATACAGTCCTTTACTGACAAAGCCGCGTGTGTGGATCTTGTCGGGAAATATGGGGAAAAGTCCTACATAACAGTAATAGTTTGATTGCTGTGTTTACTTCAATAATGCCACTAATATATGCACACTCCACGTCTTAAATCCATTTCTGTTTAGTTCAGTTATGACTTTAGTCGGATTAAGGTCATTAAAAAAAAATAAAAAATCGCTGTTTCGAGCTTATGTATGCTACAGTTCAAAATGTATGTAATAAACAGTTAGTAAACACAAGTACATCTTCTAGAACATAATTTATTTTCATCACCAATTACCCATTCAACACCATTATCATCTTTCTCAAGCAGTTTGTGATGCATTTTGGAAACAGGAGATGAGCCCCTGGTCTAATGTGCCACCTGGCTTGAGAAACCCGTTCTTAAAGACTTACTTTAAGTCAGTATTTGTGATAGCACACATATTCTGAATGCCTTTGGCAGAATTTAAATGAACCATTTTAATCTAGATTAATTACAAGATTACAGTGAGATTAAACTAGATTAAAAAATTATTAATATTATTCTGAATGAATCTATGCCCACCTATTATATATATTGACAGGTATGCCCTTGTAGGCAAGGCTTTCCCCCTCTGATGGCACGTACAGTTTTATCATTAGAAGCTGGTTATATTCACAGACTGTTGCCACACAACTGTGGCAACTGTAAACCCCTTTTAAAAGTGATTTTTTTATAAATTTATGAAACGTTTAACTTTTAATGTCTTGTTCATTTCTCAATTTTACAATCATTTTTTGCATTGTGAATCGCCTCTTAGCTGGTTGGTTCAATTATAAGCCTTATATATTTTAAATCCCTATTTGATAAAATATTTCTGTAACAAGCACAGCTGAAAAACGGAGTGAACTAATGAACTCTTTTGGCCCTGCAGGAAGTTGCATTCCTTCACTGTTTAGTTGAGACCTCCAGTTCCCCGGTGTTTATCGCACATAATCAGGCACCACCGAATACAAATATCCTATCAGTCTGTTAATGCCATTTTCTACTCTGGTGCCATCCAATGAGATTGAGGGAATAATAATAAGGAGAAAAAAATAGGCCCTTTGGTTCTCTCAATAGTGCTATTAAATGTGAGTAATCTGCCCAGTATTTCCCCTGAAGCAGGCAATGATGTTCTACAATGTCGGTTTAAAGTCCCAAAGCAAACAGTCTTCGCTCCTCAGCCCGGCAGCTCGACATCAGTTCTAACGAGGCCTGATCTGAAGTGAGCTTCCCAGGCCGACTTCATTACCAGCCAACTAAAGCATTTAACTACACGCTGTGATGATAATGGAACCCTCCAGAAGCAGGGAAGCATCTACTACTCAAATCAATATGTGGCACGGTTGACTTAAAACTTCCTGACACATTTGGGATTGACCGTTCCTGAAAGACTGCCTTCAAAAAAAAAAAATCAGCACCGCAAATGAAGACGTGACGTCCTCTGCCGATGGGCTTTGGGATTTCTCTGGAGATACAGAGCAATGAAGAAAATTACGACAGATGTTTCGCATCTTCCTAGTTCGTTTTCTTTTGGCCTCTTTTAAATCTCATTCCGGGTTTTAGCATCTGGAATAGCAGGTGGTCGTGCCGCCTTCAAGCCCTCATGGGATGTTCTTAAGAGTTCAGAAATCGTAATTAAGATGTAAAAAAAGCTTTCTGAATTTCAGATTTGTCTCTTTCAGAAAGCTTTTTAGCAGTAGTGAAATCACATGAGGAGATGTACAGTATGTGTACACTCATCGCTTTGTAGACATCTAATCTGTTAATCACATAGCAACTTAATGCATTTGGACACAAACAGTATTCTCATTTAGACTGGTTCAGTGACCCAATTTCGATTTGCGCCTCCAATGTCCAGTTTAGAAATATTATAGAGGGAAATATATGCAAATAACATACACTCATCGGCCACTTTAATAGGTACAGCTGTCTCCAACTGCTCATTAATGCAAAATCACTAATCAGCCAATCACTTGGCGGCAACTCAAAGCATTTAGGCATGTAGACATGGTCAAGACGATCTGTTGCAGGTCAAATCGAGCATCAGAATGGGAAAGAAAGGTGATTTAGGTAGCTTTGAATGTGGCATGGTTGTTGGTGCCAGACGGGCTGGTCTGAGAATTTCAGAAACTGCTGATCAACTGGGACTTTCACGCACAACCATCTCTAGGGTTTACAGAGAAATGTCAGAAAAAAGAAAATATCCTGTGAGTGACAGTTCTGTGGGCACAAATGCCTTGTTGATGTCAGAGGTCAGAGGAGAAGGGCCAGACTGGTTCCAGCTGATAGAAAGGCAACAGTAACTCAAAAAAATCACTCGTTACAACCGAGCTATGCAGAAGAAAACGTCTGACCAAAGAACACATTTAATCTCGAGTCGGATGGTAGGGCCAGAATTTGGTGTCAACTACATGAAAACATAGATCCATCCTGCCTTGAATCAACAGTTCAGGCTGGTGTAATGGTGTGGGGATATTTTCTTGGCACATTTTGGGCTCATTAGTTCCAATTGAGTATCATGTCAATGCCACAGCCTACCTAAGTATTGTTGCTGACCATGTCCATCCCTTTATGACCACAGCGTACCCATCTTCTGATTGACTGGTTTCTTGAAAATGACAATGAATGTACTGTACTCAAATGGCCTCCACAGTCACCAAACCTCAATCCAATAGAGCACCTATGGGATGTGGTGACAACTATAATGGGGGTGAACTTTTCTAAACTCGTCCGTTTCATTTTTATTAAGTTAAAGCATTTAACTCTGCATAATTAAGGGTGTGGCCACTTGAGTGACAGCTAGGTCTCGCTGGTCACCGTAACATCATCTCAGCTGATTCTGGTTGATTAGCCACTGAGCTCTGCATATATCGTATTTTTGTTTTGTTTTATGTGGCTTTACACAGTCAGTTGTCTTTTGGAATTATACAATTATCAGCTAATATAGCATGCTGTGCGACATTAGTGCTCACAAACCATTCACATGGCCTCCATTTCCCAGGTAAGTGAAATGATATACTTTTATATCATATAAACGTATTTGTTTAATTTAAGATAATGTATAATATATGTTTTCTTTAGAACTGTAATGCGCTCCAGAACCTGACAGCTGATAAGCTGTTGGCTATAAAACAGTCGTCTGAAGTGCTGTCATACAGTGTTATGCCTGGATTTTATCAATAGCCTTGCATTTAACACAGACTACAATTGAAGTATTTGGGAGTAATTTGCACTTTCCTCCTATGGAAACACAATGCTTAGTGACTCAGTGTATTACAACAGTGTTTTTAAAAGACTAAACACTTTATTGATATAGTGTACAACCAAGCACATGTGGTCAAAACACAAACGAGTCGCAGGTAATGAAGTATTAAGCGTTTCTCCCAAAGAAAACCCCTCTTAAGCAAAATGCTAGCAGGCATCTGTACCTTCACTGATGCTCCACCTCTCTGCCTTTTTTTGGTCAGCCACGGCTGGTGCGATGAAGTGTGGACAAAATGGCGACGGTTGGCCACGCCTACTTGTAGCTTCATTTGTGCTCCTCAGAAACCTATGGGTGACGACATGGATACTACGTCCATATCTTTTACAGTCTATGATCTACACCTTCCACAACCCTAAAGCCAACCTACTTGTATCATATCATTCCTCCCACTTGGAGGTCTCAGGGCTGCAGCGACACCTACTTAATTAAATCTCCAACAGTGACTGATAAAGTCAAACCATGCCCATCTTCTGCTAAACTGACTAAATGAGTAGTGTTTTCCGCCAAGCTTAATCACTATTTTTCATCATCAGTTCATAAATTGCATACTAAAAATTCACAGTCAACACTGACAATTTAATTATGTGCAATGACAATTTGCTTCTGCTATAATTCCTTAATCTGTACTCAGAAAAGCTAAGCTCTAAGGAAATCCAAAGCATCCGAATGATAATGTGACATTGTGTTTCCATTCATGTGTGTTCATCTTGTAAACATCATCATCATTCAGGCTTCCTCTCATGCAACATCATAAATAGTGTGCTTCAGATTACATACTGGCCAAAACAGCATTCGCTCAGGCTGTACACACACTCACTCCCTCGCTGGTCTGCACTCCCATTGCACTTTAGCATTCTGTGCTGAAGCCTGCTTGCGTCATTTATGATGCAACTTTTTGCTTTGAAGAAAACAGGAAGAAAACACTTTCAGTAATAGACTGTAATAGATGCATCATTTAAGAAGCACAACAATTTTCACTTCATTTTACTGCATGTATCAGATTATTATGGAGGTGGTTGACGTCAATTGAGGAAAATGGAGTTTACTCGCAAGTTGCAAATCTTCATCAACAAGTAGAACGTCAGACGTGTTAGAAATCTGAATTAAGTCAAATTAAAAAACTTTTTTTTTAAATATAAATTTGCCAAGTAGTGAGATGCTTGTTAGCATAATGAAGACTGAAGCACACACAAAAGATGACATGACATGTGCACCGTGCCTGATCCTAATCTAACCGAATCTAAGCCCACCTTTTTCAACCTGGTCAGGTCACACTGTTTTAAAAGCAATATGTACTTATGACTATTTGTCTTAAATTCGTTAAGCCATTGGTTACTTCAAATCCCTAGCGTTTCACCCAGCGTTTCTGAACATATCTCCATCCACACTACTCCACCAAAAACGTATATCACTTGACCATTCGCGCACTCTCGGCATGCGCGTTCAAGTATAAACAGCAAGCATGCATCTCGCTCGGCATTTGATTATTGTTAGTCAACAAACGCTGGTTGAACGATGAACGCGATGGCAAAGAAAGCAAGAGTGGTCTTTTTGTGGGCAGATGACAAGGTCTGGTCTGCCGTCTTCCGGTGGTGATATAGTCATGTGATAGGGGCTTGACGAATAAGGGAAGGATACGCAATGACCCAAAAGCCCCAATCAAGTAGCCAATCTCAGCAGCCACGCCTCCGTTTTCAGATGTCTCCGTCTTCCCCATCCACACGGAGAAGGAGCAGCAGCGTTTTAGAATGAAAACGGCCTCTCCAGCGTTTCCAAAAGGCTCTGTTTTCGGGGCTTGAAAACTCCGGCGTAGTGTGGACGGATGGCGTAACCGTAGCAAAACGTGTAAACGGGGCCTAAGTAGCATTAAAAACGAGCTAATAAACAAAAACAGAGAAAGAGAAAACTTTAAAACACAAAATGTACACAATAATCAAATAAACTACAAAAACTGAAAGCTATGAATACACAAGATAACAAGGAACCAAACAAGACACAGGTGAACACAATCAATCAATCACTAAGTAGCATTAAAACAAGCTAAAAACAGGAACAGAGAACGAAAATCTGAAAGTTATGAATACACAAGATAAGCAAGACACAGGTGAACACAATCAACCATTAAGAAGCATTAAAAAATAAAAAACAGGAATGGAGGGAGAGAAAGTATTAAAACAAGAAAATACGATCTACACAATAACCAAAATACTCATTAAACAAAGTTATACATACACAAGATAATAACAAAGAACCAAACAATTCACAGGTGAACACAATCAACCACTAAGAAGCATTAAAACGAACAAAAAAAACAGGAACGGAGGGAGAGAAAGTATTAAAACAAGAAAATACAATCTACACAATAACCAAAATACTACTAAAACTGAAAGCTATAGATACACAAGATAATAACAAAGAACCAAACAAGACACAAGTGAACACAATCAACCACTAAGTAGCATTAAAAACAAGCTTAAAAACAGGAACAGAAAAACGGGAACTACCAAAACAAGAAAATACAAATTAAGCTCAAACAACAGAACATAAATTTGACATTATCAATTTGTTACCCCCGAAACAACAACTAGTCAAACTAGAACTGACTCTTTTAGCCAGCACTTGGCATTTTCAGTCGGAGACCACCCATTAGAGATTACACTTACTCTATAGGGACGGATGGCTGGAAGTGTTGCATGTTTACAGCTAGGCTAATTAACAGATCACAGTCTTGTACCTGCGAGAATATTGATGATATTCACCAAGACAGATCCAACAACACTGTAAAGTGAACTCAGCTGTTGTGAAAATGACCTTCTACATGTAATACGATACCCATATCTCACAGCTCCAATTCCCATAACGTTCTCTTTTCACTGACTTAAGATGAAACAGTTGATGTGCCACGGGCGGCCCCCGCGGGTCCCGCAGCAGAGGCCTGAAGTGAGAAGGGAATTCCCTGTGCTGGGCTCTGAATCGCTGACAGATGGAGCGCTGAACTGACAGTGCAGGTGTGAGATGGGCCAGACAATTGGCTGATGCTCTCTGCGGTGTCACACAAGTTTTTACTCAAGCCGCTAGCTCTAAAAATATCTTTGCTGAGGAATACAGTTCAGCCGGAGAGGAATTATTTGTCTCTGTCGTTTCTATTGTTAGTCATGTACTAAGCCAAGAACGAAAGCCCCTATGCAACGATTCCACAAACTCATCGGGGGGCTGGAAGTACATGGGAACTTTGGTTAAGCATTAGCTCTGTGCGGCCTGCGGGGCGCTTCACACTTCTCGCAGTATTTACAGTCCATCCAAGGGCCGTTTTTACAGCTCCTGTAATACACTCACATTGATTCATGGACACCCTCCCAAAAGAGGTGTATTACCCAATTACAGCGGTCCCGTAGCTCATCGATCTCCACTCTGGAATGACAGCGGGTCAGAGAAAGAGAGCTGCCTTTATAATTCACATCACTGAGATACGTGACACTTCACGGGATTAGGGCTGACCCTAACTGAGGTCACGGCTGGTATATTGTAGCTGAAGTACAGAGGACGAAAGCAGGTTTAGATCATATGGTCCAAACTGAGGGCCATTAAAGAATGAATGCTGATGGTCATTTTACATGATTTAAGACTGCGATAGGAGGAACCATTGAGCTGTCTATCCTGCTATCCATCCAACTTTATATCCAGCCATCTGTGAATCCATTCTTATATCCATCCACCTATCTATAAAAAATTCTAAATCTTTATATCATTCATTCATCTATCATCCATCTATATATTAATCCCTCCATTTATCCTTTACATGTATGTATTTCCATCCACCTTTATAGTCTATCTATCCGTTCGTATGCTTTTAAATTGATCAATTCATCTATTGTCCATCCATCTTTATAATTATCCACCCCTTTATCCAATCAACTGTCCATCATGCTATCCATGTCTATCTGTCCACCTTTATAAGCACTATCCATGAATTCATTTGTAAATCCATCCATCCAGCTATCTATCTACACCTTTATATTCATCTTTACATAATTTTATTTATCCATCCATCCATTGCGCATCCATCTTTACATTCATCCAACCATCCATCCATCCATCTGTAAATCTTTATATTCATCCATCCCTTTATCTATTTAAATTTCTATCCTGCTATTTATGTCTATCCATCCACTTTTACATCCACACATCTCTGAATCCATTTGTATATC